>APFE030982707.1:20376-67170 GCA_000404065.3 Pinus taeda
TCCAATGAAGAGTTATGCTAAATCTCCCACAGTGACCTGATTATAGACTAATTCAGTAGAGCGAACTTGTACGACGTGCCACGAGTCACTGTTTCGACCTTTGGATCTGACAAATGCACACAAGAAACTACAGTCCATTCTCTTTTTGTACCTTCTTATGAAATTTCAATCCGATGCTCAGAGAGACAGTTATGACGATTTTCCCCAGGTCACCTATTTTTAATGTAATTCAGGAGTCTACAAAAAGACCAACTTCCTCAGATCATATCTCCGAAAATATCGCGCAAAAAGCTCTGAAATTCGGACCCAAGGTTCAGCACGATTTGTTCTCAAATGGGTTTTTTTTTTAGACTTCTGAAACATCACAGAAAAAAAGTTATAGTGAAAATGCCACGATGACCTGTTTGGAGCAGCGAAACCCTAGAATCCAAAGCTCTGATACCAAATGTTATGGAAACCAGCTCTAAGAAAATTATTAGAACATATTAGATCCAACGGGCTTTTTAGAATTAAAGCCTCTCAGTCGAGGGGGCAACCTCCTTTACATTACATTACCATGAACAAATTGGATGATTCAAATGAAAAACCTCCTTTCTATATATAGGAGTCTAAGGAGTCACAATATACCCGAGCCGACCTAACAATAATAATATGAAGCCACAATAGTAACATTAGTGGGCTTATATGGGGTACAATAGTAACAATATGGGCACTATGTGGGTACATCAATATAATAAGTCGGTTGTACTAATAACAATAAGGGGTTACACTAGTAGTATAGGGGCCTAACACCTACCTTTCTACATCTACACTGATGCCTCGAACAAAGCCATAGGGGCAGCCTTAGGACAAGTTGAAGAGAAGTTACCATATGCCATATATTTTTTCAGCAAAAACCTGTCCAAGGCAGAATTAAACTATACTGTAACCAAGAAAGAGCTCTTAGCTGTAGTCCATTCCCTAAACAAGTTTAGACACTATATCACTGGTTATCAAAAATTCGTACACACTGATCATGTTGTGATTAGGTGGTTACTTTTACTGTAGAAATTTGACTTGACCATTGTTGACAAACCAAGTAAGGAAAATGTTGTTGCTGATTTTTTGTCTAGAATAGATTTTCCTGTAGGTGAAGAAGGGAAGGTGGATGATCAAATGCCAAATGAACACCTATTTTCTATCTCAATACTCTCTCCATGGTTTGCCGATATAACAAATTACTTGGTTTCAACACAATTCCCTCCACACCTGTCCTCAAAAGAAAAGAGTAAGATCGTGAGGAAAAGTGCGCCATTCACTTGGATTGGTGGCAACCTGTTTAAACTTAGCCCAGATCATATTTTGAGGCATTGTGTTAGGGAGGAGGGAGTTTTTGACATCCTCCTGACCTGTCATGGTGGACCCTGTGGAGGCCATTTTGCAGCAAAAAGGACCGCCTTCAAAATTCTACAGGCAGGCTACTATTGGCCCACTCTTCATCAAGATGTCAGAAGATACATCAGCGAATGTGACCGATGTCAAAGGATGGGGAAGCCGACTCCGAGGGATGAAATTCCCCTCCAACCTCAAGTGACTTTCGAGCCATTTGAGAGGTGGGGCATGGACTTTGTGGGTCCTATCAGCCCTCCTTCAAAACAAAAATCTTACATCATTGTGTGCACAGAATACCTAACAAAGTGGGAAAAACCAAAGGCAATCAAGGCAGGGACAGAAGAAAATGTGGTTGTGTTTTTTAGGGAAAATGTCTTTTACAAGTTTGGCTACCCAAGAGAATTAGTCACAGATCAAGGAAGTCAGTTTACCTCTAACCGGATTGAAGACCTGCTCACTCATCACAAGGTTAAGCACAAAACTTCCACCCCTTATCATTTGCGAGCAAATGGGCAGGTGGAAGCCACTAACACAGCTTTGGAAGAGATTTTGACTAAAGTGGTGAGCAACAATAGAAAAGATTGGGAAGATCGCTTGGTTGAGGCCACTTGGGCCTACAACACCACTTGGAAAACGACAATAGATTTCACACCTTATGAGCTAGTCTATGGGAAGAAGGCTTTGCTGTCCATAGAATTCAAGTACAACACATTGAGGGTGGCAGCTCAGCTGGACCAAGATCTCAACCATGCACAATGGGAAAGATTACTACGGCTAAATGGATTAGATGAACAAAGAATGCAAGCCCTCCTCCATTCAGAAGTGGTCCAACTCCAGAGAAAGATATGGCATGACTGGCACCTTAATGAAAAGCGATTTCAACCAGGAGATTGGGCACTGTTATATGACTCGAGATACAAGGATTTCAAAGGGAAGCTGAGCACAAGGTGGCTAGGACCATATACAATGGAGAAATACAACGAAAATAGTTCAGTCCTCATAAGGACCATTGACGAAGAATCCATCCCCATGCTCGTCAATGGGCATCGATTGAAAATCTACAGGAAGCCTCTTTCTAACCAGGAGTTCATTGAAAATCTAGATAAATCAGTGCTGGTAGTGGAGCAGGACCCTGTCTCCACTCCACCCACACCTTGATTATAAAAATAAAAATAAAAATAAAAGAATAAAAGGGATCCTTTGGTGAAAACCTCTTAGAGGCACCCAGGGTAGATACTGAGGGCAAAAACCTCCTGGAGGCGCCCCAACTGTTTCTCTCTCTAAAAAAAAAAAGAAAAAAAAAAAATACCTAATCTCTATTGAATAATTGCAGGTTGTAGGGAGAACATTGCAAGTTAGGAGGATCGCACAAAACAAGGACAAAGGTCAGCATCAGGCTACAAGCATCCCTCACAAACAATTCCTCCACGACCATTACCCTTTCCTAAGATTTGATCTCATTCGAGTTAAGATTTCACCTTCTACAGGAAGTTATGTGTCTTCTGTTGGAAGTTTTGGGTATTTTATAGGAAGATCCTGTAGAACCTACAAATAGGCCAGAATTGATCTTGGAAGAGAATCCGAAGGTTGGGAATCTACCTAGGAGGCCTACAAACATCCTTGTTTCCATCCATCGCCATATATCGCCCTCTTCCATCTCTTTACACCAATATTGCACTCATCCTTTTATTTGTTCCTGCACAATCACACACAAAAAAAACCCATGTTTTCTTCATACTACCAACAAAATGTTTTAGCGACAAATCAAGTAGCAGTTTCTCACTCACCATACTTTTCAATCTCTATCTGAACTCCTCATCAGCCGAAACCCTCGTTAGTAGTATAACCCTGCTCATTCTAGCTTGCATTCTAGGAGGAGAAGCAACTACAAGACATCCTACAAGAATCCTGTAGCAGCTGATCCCTCTGGAAGACATACTTTGGAGACAGGGATAGCTAAGAATGGAAAAAGAGACGTGCAAAGGGTTCTTCTTGAATGTAATAATATCAGTAGCAGTCGAAGGCAAGCATGTAGTGTGCATGCAGCAATAGCAAACAAAGGAATAGGTTCCAAAACCCATGCATGCAACAACAACAAACGAAGGAATGGGTTCCAAAACCTGTGCATGAAGCAACAACAAACGAAGGAGTGGTTCCAAAACCCAAAGTCTACATAACGGGAGCATGACCATGCAAGTAAGTGGCTAAACTCATTCGTCAATTGCATAAATTATATTTTAAAAGCTGCATACCTATGGGAATGGCTCAGATTGAGCAGAATTGGTGGCCAGTCAACTAGCCACCCTCGACCAGTTACATATCCTCATGGGATCCAAACGATCCCTACTACATTCAAAATTTCCAACGTGATGTGCAGCCAGCAAGTGTCGAGTGTCCATTAAGGGAGAAATCATCGGGACTGGTAGTGGTGGTGGCGGATAAAGGCAGAGGAGAGGTGATGGTGGTCAGAAACACGCAGAGAAATTATGGCTGTGACATCGGCTCAACAGTTTGGTCCAGTCACCTCATCCCCTCACCACCAATCACGCCGTAGTTAAAATATGCCTGGTGGAAACATGCACCACCTTTTGTTCATTCTGCACTCACAACGTCCTCGACTCGAGTACACGTCCACTGCTTCCAAAAACTATTAACCAATTGTCATCCACCTAGTTTTATGCCTGTTTTCGAAAATCTCTCGCGTATTAGTCTCGCTCAGAAACACAGTGTCATTCTACAGGAACCAGGAGCCTTTTACAGGAAGGGTTTTACAGGAAAGGCTACACAGCTTTCTAGAGCGGGGAAAACCTCGGATTTTTAGTCGAATTTGGAGCTCCAAATGAGGTAGGCTAAAAAAAACTCCTCTATGCATGTTGTGCTTCTGCAAGGTGGTGAATTGAACAGCATGAGATTGGAAAATCAGAGGAAAAGTTTGCCTATGTATTGGAAGTAAAACGTTTGCCTGCATATTGCACTGAGTTTCCCCAGTTTTTTGGCATCAAAAATTCCCTCCACGTTTTCTTTTTAAATTCTCCTATCGGGAAGATATCTGCAGCTGTGGAGGCCAGCCTGTGAGTAAAAAATATAAAAATGAATTTGCATATCTATCTATGTGCTGAGAACAGAACCTGATCCTTGTGCTCTGTCTGTAAAAACAAAATTCTTCATTCCATAAATAGATAGTCAAGTTTTTGGTGGCAGTAGTCTTAAAACTAGGGAATTGTTGCTAATTGATTTTGGACACACGAGAAATTCCTTCTTGGGTTCAAGGGAAACCATAAAAAGCATTCCTTTTCTGATTAAAGCATAAAAAGAGCACTCTCACCATGCCAGGAGGATTCATCAGGAATGAACCCTCGGACTCTAGAAAATTACACGAGAATCCTGAGGTGGTGGTCCTTTTCACCATAGCAAATTGGATATCCTTCTTTGACAAAATTCAGGGTCTTGATGAGGAGATAACTGAGGAGTTTTTAATGTCCCTGAGACCACAATCAAAGACGCATGCCACAATTAGTTTTAGGGGTTTGACCCTAGAACTTACCCCTGAGCTCATTAGTCGAGGTACTGGTCTACCATTTGGACTCCCATGGAGCAAAGAAGAGACGTCATTGGGCAAATTTGCTAAGGAAACATTCTTTCTACCCGAAGAGCATCTTGTAGAAGAAAAAAACGGGGTTAGAAGAATCAACTTGCCTCCTCTCTAGAGTGGAGACAGTTTCCAAATTATGAAGTACATAATGTGTGAAGGGAGGCTTAGCATCATCTATGGTTATCATTTTAGGTTGCTGTGTGAACTAAGGCATGGGATTGACTTGCCTCCAGACAAGAAATTGAGCATCCCCTATTTTCTTCTTTAGTCACTAATTGAATGTGGTTCAAAGTTAAATGAAGCGATCCTAGATCGACCCATCATGGGCTCACCAAACTATTGGTGGAATATGCTTTGCACACCTACAATGTCCCCATATCTTGGGAAATCTTCAAAATCATGTCTAGGGATGACAATATTAGAATTATGAACGAAGAATCACCTCATGCAGAAGTGGGGAGGGAGAACACACTAAAGAAGGTGAGAAAACCAATGGTGAAGGAACACAGGGCATTCAAGCACATAAATAACAAAGAGAAAAAGGGGAAATGGGCTAGATTGCTAAGCCTAGAACAGGGGATGAAACAACAGAAAAAACACCAAGGGAAAAGAGGTTGCAGAGTAGGACAAAGAAGTCCAAAAAAGCCCAAATGAAGGCTGCCACAGCTAAAGCAGGCACACAAAAACAAAAGGAAACGACACACCCTGAGATCTCAGCAACACACACAGAAATATTTGACACAGGGATTTTTATAGGAAGTAATTAAAAAGAACAAGAAGAGGAGAAATCACCTAAGATATTGGCAAGCGAGGCAGTAGTTGTGCCTGCTGCCTTAAGCACACCTCCAAAACAAAAATGGAAGAGAAAGAGGCAAACCTCCATGTACTTTAAAGCAAGGAGAAGCACATGGATCAAAGTGGGTAGACCCCAGCCACAGTCAAAGCATCCAATTGTCATTGAGGACGCAACAACTAAACCAAAAGAAGAGTCTCCTTCAATGGTAACTATAACCTATGAACGAGGAAGCCCAAAAACCTCCACTTGGAGAGAGAGAATTAGGATGATGGATGCAGAGACATCTCTATAGGAAGCTGAGACATCTCTATAGGAAACTCTAGCTAAGTTAAAGGAGACCAAAAAAATGGAGGAAAAGGCAGCCAAACAATCACACGGAGAAGAAAAGACCAAGAAGATACTGGAACCAAGCCCTTAGCCTAGCTTGGGCTCATACTACAACCTGTTAGAAGCTGGGAAGATCATTCCCCAGAAGTTTGTGGTGCCACTCTTCTTTGCATTAGAACAAGAAAGGGTTAGGTCTCACGCTTGGATGAGGATTTCCAAATCCAAGGGTGTGGTAGACGTAGGCCACTTGGAAGAACAACTCAAGGAATCATGAAAATAATTGGCCATGGTGAGGCACGTGGAAAATTGTCAAAGCGCCAAACTAAAAGAGGAGAATGAGTTGCTGAAACAACAGTTACAACTACAGGGAAGTCATAAGGAAGACAAACCCTCCATTTTGGGAGAACAGTAGTAGCAAGAAGGGCCTCCAGCAGACAAGGAAACATCTAATGAACAATAAAGAGAGGACAAGTTGCAGGCTGAGGTTGAGGCACTAACAAAACTGCTACAGGAAAATGAGTCACAAGCGGCATAAGAAATATAGTTTTTAAAGCAACAGGTACAAGAGAAAGAAGCCCAACTGGCCTGCATGGCCAGCTGGGCAGTAAAAGCCTTACAATGTAGGAAACATGCTAAGTCATATGCCTTATATATTAAAGATCAATGGTTGCAATTTCAAATTAACACCTTGGCCCAAAGGGGCACCATTCAATTTTAGAATCACCATCAATTCATGGATTTGTGTGACAGTATCTCAGCAGAAGATAACGCCAAGTTCTCATAATTCTATTTACACAACTTGGCCCTTCCAAACATGAATCTGTGGGACCCCAATGCTGCATTGGGAGATGTGCAACTTATGGCCATGGCCTCTTGGTTAAATAATGAGGAAAAGAGGGCAGCAAAGATTCGAAATATTATGAACAGGGAACTAAGTGAGCCACTCATAATTAGGGCAGAACCGGAGGATCCCTTAGCTTTAATATATGCCCATCAGCACCTGGCCAACAACCCTTAGGTTCTCCCACACTACACTGAAATACAAGCTCAAGCCATTGCTCACTTTGAGGACATGGAGAGACTTTTGGGGGATAACTGCATTCATGCTTGCACAAGGAGATGGAACACACTATCCCAAAGTTTGAAAATAAGAGAATACCACTCCCCAACAAGGATGGAG
This sequence comes from Pinus taeda, assembly GCA_000404065.3. Taxonomy (NCBI): domain Eukaryota; kingdom Viridiplantae; phylum Streptophyta; class Pinopsida; order Pinales; family Pinaceae; genus Pinus; species Pinus taeda. Next base: position 27,643 of record APFE030982707.1, read on the forward strand.
GAGGCCTTGGCGAGAGTACCACACTATAAACAGTCAATGCAAAATTTGCAGGCCAATTGGTTCAGCCTAAAGTTGAGTCCTCCCTTGCTTTTAGGACTGTTGGAGGGGGTCAAAGAAGAAGAGGAGCACATGTAGTGGGAGGATGTAGGGAGAGGAGGACACCACCTCGGAAGCTTGGGATGTTAGAGAGGCAGTCAAAGAAATCAAAGATGATGAGCTCGATTAGTTGCTCAGAGGATGAGCAACCCATTTAGCAAGGAGGTGATGATGAGCCCCAAAAATGGGTAACATATTGGGCTCATTTTTCCTATTATTCTCGATTAATCCACAATTCTTCATAGTTTATGCATGCTTTTGAGTATATTTATGTTAATTGAATGAATGAGAATAGTCACTTGACCATGAAGTCTAATACGTACTTATTGCGGATTTTTGGACATCTTTTGGACGAAGGTCAAGCCTTTATGATCCAGTTGACAGCCAAATACGAGGGAAAAAGGATGAGGATTAGTAAGAAGGGTGTTTCTTGCACTAAATGGCCCCTTCCTTGAGTTCTCCACCATCAGATCGAAGTTCAGTAGCCCACCAAAGATGATTTCCAAGGGAAGCCGAGTAGCTTTTGTGAAGTGGCTGATTACTTGCAGTTTTGAGCAGCTAAGCCCCTTGAGTTAAGGAGGGTTTTTGGAGGTCCTCATGGTGCATAAATAGGAAGGCTTCTAGCCTTGGTAGTTTAGCTCTTGAATAATTGTATTTTCACACTTTAATGCTGCTTTGCCTTTTAGCTCATTTTCGAACTTTTGCTGTAAACATTTTTGTGACATGGTTATTTTTTGAGTAATGGAGATGAGTTTCACTTTGAATCAGCTCTGAGCTTCTCTTAGGAGACTGTAGATCTTGGGGTTGGGCCCAACCCAAGTGCCAGTACCTCCTTTTGTGTACTTTTATATGTTTTTTCTACATTCCTAGAATAATTCCGGCTACTTAGATTAAAATCTTTCTTGGTTACTTAGGTCGTTTGTGATGATTGAGATAGTTTTTCATGCTTCAGGTTGATTTGATAGTTTGGTAACAGAAAATATCTGCAAAAAGGCCATCAATCAATCCTTGATCTCATCTCTCCCTCCTTGGGACTATGAGCTGAGACCAAGGCATACTTGCTGCCACAAAAACACTATTTTCGCCTTTTCATGCAATTGCTAGTGTTATATTTTTATATAGGAAAGTTGATACCAGTTGTGATTACATGCTTATATCTATTCTTGCTTGGTTTTCATAGTTTTCTTACACGATTTTCTACCAATAAACTTCTATCCATAATGATTTCTGGTGTTTAGGTCAAATTAGCTCAAAATAGCTAGATCTTTGGTTTTCCTAGTCTTTGTTTGATCAGTTTTGGAAAATAATGTGCAGAACACCTGTGATACCTCCCTGCCTACCATCCCTCCCTCAATAAAACCTACTCCATCACCTAAATCAGATTCTTTCCCTTCATTTGCCACATTTTATCACTTTGCCCTAATTTCTACATTCTGGTGCGGCATTGATTCCTTCATCCGGGAATGAATCCAGTCACCTTAATCACTCCTCAACCTCATTCACTAGGTCCAAGACCCATTCACATCCTCATCCAACCTCCATTTCCACTTTTCCACCATTTTTCCACCATCAACCCTCCAGAATCCTCTTTCGGAACATCCTGTAGAACCCCTGCAGACTTCGTGTAGAAGATCACATGAGCAGTTTTTCGAGATGTGATCACTGTGAAACTCTCTGAAAGGGTGATAGGGACCCCTTAGGCCCTCTTTTCACCTTCCCAACCTCCTGCAATCACCTAACCCATTTCCTTTCGCCAATCAACCTCTGCACAATCAAAAATAGTTAAAGCACATGCATAATAATTCTACAAGATTACTCCAAAATACAAAAAGATGTTCCTTTTTAGATTTCTCTTCAGAAGTAGCTTAGTCACACGGACTTTGCCTTTTCAAGAGTCAATGGTATCCATTTTTGCAGCTTTCATCCCTTTTGTTGCACTAGTAGGGTTAGTCGGTAAAACTAGGGTTTGCTAGGGTTTGCATTTCCTTTCAACTTTCTACTTATTACTGCAAGTAGATTAGCTTATGTTGAGTTATCTTTCATCCATCACAGTTAAAAGCTTCTTCTAAGAGCTCATATAAGTTGGCTTAAGCTCCTAGCGGACTTGTGCTAGCTAATCAAGTGACAGCATGCGGGAATTGCTAGTACTTGTGCATATAGCATCGTCGCTTCCAAGTTTGTTACGGACTATCGGGTTGATAAAAGTAAAGAAGGGAGTGCCAAGAGTTGTAGCATTGTTGTTGCAATACTGGAGCCCACCAACTGCTCCACTCAAGAAGTCCATCATGTCATCCGTTCGTGGCAATGGAAACCTATACTTGTTAGTAATTTTATTTATCAGTCTCGAATTTGTACACATCCGCCACTCGACTCCTTTCTTGGGAGCTAAAATTGCCGAAACTGCACAAGGACTTAAAATTTCCTGTATCAATGCTTTGTCCAACTATTACTGTACCTGCTTCCTGATCTCTTCGTTGCCCTTAGGACTCATCTGGTAAGAAGCTTTGTTTGGTAAACTAGCTCCAAGGATAAAATCTATGTGATGATTGATACTTCACTTTGGTGGTAACTTATTTGGTAAATTATCCACCACAATGTCATTGAATTCCCGCAACAAATCTTGGATTTCTTCAGGTAAGTCAGAAATTTCAGTATGCAACAACACTACTCTTGGTCTCCTTGTAGCGACATACTTTATCTCATTATCTTCAATCTATTTTAAAAATTCCTTTCCCCCCATCAGTAGCACTTTTGTCCCACTAGCCTCTATTGCTTCCTATTCCTTGATGGGTACTAGTGTATGCTTAATCCCATCCATGAAAAACTTGTAACAGTTTGTCTTTCTGTCATGAACAACTTTTCGGTCATACTACCAGGGTCTACCTAGCAGAATATGACACACGTCCACGGGCATGATATCACAAATCACCTTGTCCCTATACTTTCTAATATGGAATATCACCTCACACTGCTCATCAAGTAGCAATTAGTGACCTTTCTGTAACCAAGACACCTTATAGGGAGTTGGGTTTTTTAGCCTTTTCAAACCCAATTTCTCCGCCATCTCTGTTGCAACCAGATTATCAGTGCTTCCACTGTCTATAATCAGTTTGCAACATTTTCCATGTGACTTAGACACAGTCCATAATAATGCCTTTCTCTGGGTTTGGTCAGTTGTCTCCTTTGTCGGTTTTAGCAGCACCTTATTTAAGACTAAGGCTTCTCCTATCTCCAGTAAACTCTCTACCTCTTGGGGTAGTGCCTTTGCTTCCTTTGTCTGAGCAACATATGCTCCTCTTTGTCCAGCCTTTTCACCTTCAGGACACTCAAAGGACCTATGGCACTTGTAACACTAGTAGGCAGCTCCTCTGCCTCTGCCATTACCCCTTCCTCACTGGTATGGCCTTCCTCCCCTAGTGCTACCTTTCGTTTCTACTATCCCTGAGGTCTTTGAACTATTGCCTTCTTCACTGTTGTTGGCAATCCTTCCTCTCCCAAAGGATTGTCCTTTCCCTTTGCCAGATCCACGTCCTCTTCTGGCATTTTGCTTCCTCGCGACCTTTTCTTCTGCCTTCAAGGCACTCTGGTATGCTTCCTCTATGGTTTTTGGAGAAAGAATACTTATCTCGTCTAATATCTCCAGCCTTAGGCCATTCACAAACCTTGTCTTTTCTGGGGTGTCTTCAATGTAACATACTCTCAGATTCACCTGATAAAATTCTTCAGTATATTCTTTCACCATCATTCCTCTCTATTTCAAATTCTGCACTTGCCAATACAGAGCAATCTGGTAATCTTTAGGCAAAAACTTACCCTTCATGTTGGCGACCATTCTAGTCCACGTTTTAATAGGTAACTTATTTGATCTTCTACTCTCTACTTGGAAATTGTCCCAGCATAAGGCCACATGTCCTTTCAACTTGGTGGCAGTGAATTTAACTTTTCTATCTTCGCTGACTTCCTCACATTCAAAGTATTTGTCTAACTCACTGATCCAATCCAGCAACACTTCTGTGGACAAAATACCATCATAGTTTGAAATCACAGGCTTTCGCTTACTACTTGCCAATAAAACTGACTTTAATAATTTGATTTTAGGTCCTTCCTCATCTGATCCATCTGTTGTAACTACAGCTTCTTCATCACTATCATCTCCTCCTTCTGGAATCCTTCTCCTTCCTGCTTCTACTAGATCGAAATGGGCATTCAGGATCCTAATCTCTTCTCTCAATCCTTCATCTACTACTCTTCGAATAGCTCTACCAAGACCTCTTCTCCCGACTTCCATTTTGTAAAAAAAACAAATTAACACTAACCTACTCTGATACCAAAATTGATGTGACCAGTCCTGATCACTTACAACATATAATTAAATGTTGATTGTTTGGTTGATTGGTTTGTGGTTAGCTGACTTTATGGTGTGGTACGGGAGGTTAATATCGTGAGGATAGCTATCCTCTCCTCGAGTTCGCTTCTCTTGCCTCTTCACTATCCCATTGAAACTCTAACCCTGACCATTATATTGTTTCTCTGACGTTCTACTTCTCTGATGAGGTCTCAGATTCTAGTATCTAGTTGTTGCTCCATGAGGGTTTCACTTGTCTAGCTCTGGGGATGGTTATCTGTGAGGGTTTCTACTTGCACGCTTTGATGATGTCTACTGTACTGAGAATGGTTTCGAATTTTTGGGTCTGGAACCCCTGGTCTCAGTCTTTGGTTTTTTTCTACTCAGCTCTGGCTATGATTTCAATTTTGGGTCTTTTTTGTACCCTGGCTTTGATTATGCTATTGACTTCAAAGTGTTCACCTCGCTTCTTGACTACTTGTTTCACATTTTGTTGTAGGTCATGGTTGTGGGGTAGCTCAACCTCATTTTCTACTATTATTGATTGTTCTTGCACCTTGTGAGCAGTGGACACTCTGCAACTGTGACCTTGGGCTGTGGTTTCCTTCCTCATTCACATGAGCTCCACTCCTTCGGTAAGTGGTCTTCCCTTAAACTCTTGCCCCTGTTTTCATTGCTTGTTTTTATGGCTCTATTTGCTTATGGCACTATTTGGTGATCTCGCAGGTAAATGGTTGGGCTCACCATTTGCTGGTCTCGTGCCCTCACACCTACGCTTGTATCAGGTAGGGTTGCTCCTTGTTGTTCCCTGTCTGTCTATTCAAAGCATTTACTGGTTGCAGTCTTCTCTGGGTCTGTTGTCAAGGGTTATAGCTTCAGCCTCACTATGTCATGGTCTGTATATTTTTGCCTCGGTGCTGTTAACTTATGAGATGGTAGTTATGTTGCTTCTATGGTGAACTCATGGTTGTATTTGGCATCATTACGAGAAACCTCTGCTTTGTAGCTTGTCTGTGTTTTTTTAGCTCTACCTTGGACTATAATTTTTTTGATAGCTATATATATATATATATATATATATATATATATATATATATATATATATATATATATATATATATATATATATATATATATATATAGATATAGATATAAATATTTTGGAAAAAATAATAAATGTGAATGATGTTGGTGTATTAGCACCTATAGATGTTGTTTCTCTCCTTCGACAGTAATTATGCTCGATTCTTATGCAAACCCTCTCCATTATTTTGTTGAACTCGTCCTGGTATTCTTCTTGCTTCTATGCTAATTATTCATTCTTTGTCGCCATTATGAAATGGATACATGTATTCAATCAATTTAGGAAGAAAATAACTTTCGGCTGCAATATATGGATTCAGACTTTGTTGGTTTTCAGAATGATTGTGTGCTTGCCTCTATTCAATACTATGATGATCATTACAACGGCTTTTTCCTTTCTTTTTTGTAAAGATCATTCTACAGTTATTAAACTTTCAGTAGTTACATTTTAGTTATTCATTGATAACTGTTCATTCTTGACTATATTCTAAAGTAGATTTGAAACGAAAAATAAAAATAACGTAAATAGAAATAAATAGTGAGTTGGGATAGCATTAAACTTAACATAAGGTCCGAAATGCTATTAACTAGAAGTTTAAATGGAAATTAAAAAAGAAAAAAAGATAACTGAAAACTCTTTCTCAAAAGTAAAAACAAATACTACAACCATGACCTCCCTTAGCTGGATGTTGTTGCATCACATCTCTATATAATCAAACAATTGGAATGAGAATGTACATAAATTAGAAGCCTAGTTGGTTAAAACAAATGGATCTACATTGATCATTGTGGCATTAATTCTGTTAAAACAAGCGATGTATTTATCATTGGGACATTGAGGTTGATAGAATAGAATGTGGTATTTAATGTGAAATGATTAAGCATCGCAAAATGCTAATTTGCCTGAACAATGGTTTTCCACAAAGAAACGACTTGGGGAACTATGCTTCCGAAGTTAGTTCCATGAACTACATTGGTGATGCTATTCAAAGCCTTAGACCACCCTTCATACTTACAGATCCCTAGTCTTGGAATGGAACTAGACGTATTTACCAGGTTCTAAACTTTCTCTAGCAGAGTTAGGCATCCAACGAGATCCTTCACTCTGTCTCCAATGGGTAGTGAAGTGCCACTGAAGGAAAATGAGATTTTCCTGCTCCATGACTAGTGCATTGATCTAAGCATGCCTCTTTCAAATTACACCCCAACGCACCAAAACAATATGAAAACTAAATTCTCCATTGATCCCATTAACAAAGTTGAAAGGATTTTTTTATTTTATAGGTTATCCTAATCTATGGCTATTGGTGGTGCCAACTCTCTTATTTCCATGATGCATGGAATTATTCTTTAATTATGGCCACATAGTTACAAGCCAAGTGTGCCCTTGCTCTTAGATGTGTCTAACAAGCTTCTTGCAAATATCCTCTGTAGGATTTGATTCGTGCAGAACCAATTTCAGTGATCATCTTGCTACTCGCTACAAGGTATATTGATCATAGCAAGAGGAATTTAGCTTTATTTATGTTTTTCGTGGAAGTGGCATAGAGTATTGATAACATTTTTCGGAAAATAACAAACCGTTGAAAATACGTTTAGCAAAATTTATAGCACATCACAAGAGACATTCATACAAAATTCTTAAACAAATTTAATGATAAATCATGCTAATTACTCTATGATCGACTAATTGCTCGTCAAATTTCATCTTTGTTTCCAAATGTTTCATAATTTATTACTAGAATAACTACATTAAAATATTAATATGATCGATATAAGTCAAACACTTCATTTGTATATACCATTAATAATTATATAATAAAAATATTAAAAAAATTACAATAAATATTAGTAATATAATAGATTATGAATTGATGATATTTTATTAATATTATTAATTTTAAATGTATTATTATAATTAATTTTAGTTATGTAATTAATTGGATTATTTAATAATAATAATAATAATTTTTTTATTTTTTTTTTATATAAGTAAGACATGATCTTTCTATTAATCCGATCAAAATACATAACATACAAAGTGACCCAGACAGCAGGGGCAAAAAAAACCAAGGACCGAAGCTCAAAGAAGATCCTACAAACAGCTCAAACTGGTTCCTACTACATCCACTAGACGAACATGGAGGCAAACATCCAAAGTCCATGAAACTGAATCCTCACCGTTGAATACATAACCTTGATCCAACGGTCAACAATCAAAGGGACCCATGAAGGGACCCACAATCGTGCAACAAGCATAACCAATCCCAGCCGTTGAAAGAAAAGTCCCGAATCAATAGCCAGCGGGGATATCACATAGGTGAGAAGCATGGAGGCTAACCACATGATCAGAGTGGTTTTCTCTCACCTCTTGTTGCCACATGTTACCCCCTGAGTGGAATTGCATGCATCTTCCACAATACCAGATACCAGCCATGTCCCGTGCGATATACCACATAAGGTTTTGGGGTTTTGTGTTCATGGTTTCGCGGAATGCCCAGGGCGCATACAGGGACCCACAATAGACCCCACTGCCCCTTGCACATCGACCCGACCGCAACTCTAAACTGGGTCCAATAAGCAGCAATAGGTCGGGAACCCTAAGGCAACAAGCATGACGCATCTCATCCATTGAATACATAATCCCAATCCAACAGTCATCGGGGATATCATGTAGACGAGAATCGTGGAGGTTAATTGCATGATGAAAGTGGTTTTCTCTCACCTCTCAATGACATGTGTTACACACTAAGTGGAATCACATGAACCTACCAAAATACTAGATACCATCTAAGTCCCGCATGAAATACCACTTTTGGTATTGAGATCATGGTTTCAAAAAAAAGTTAGAATGTTCCCATAGACCTTGTTGAGCCTTCCACTTGGAGTTGCCAACAGAAGCCTACTGAGCCAAATACACCCAGACAGTCCGTTCTGGATCATTGCCTGACTTGAAACCTTCATCATTCATCCAAAAGTTAAAAAAATTGTGGAGAGCAACCATATCCCAAAATCATAGAAAATTAGGTGATATCATCCTCACTCCTGTCTCCTGAATCCCTTCGATCAGCATTGTTCATCCATAAATTCCAATCTTTGGTTGCCAGGATGAAACAATCCTCTTGTAGTTTCCATTCAGGTAACAACCCCCATGCATGCTGATAATTATTGTCCTTATTCGCCACACCTTTATTGGCCAACTGATCTGCAAGCATATTTGCCTTCCTTCTAACATGAACAAATATAATTGTTCCAAGGGTCTGCAAGTGAGAGTGGATACGGTGAAATATCTATAGCATCTTCCAGTGCTTTGACACTTTATCTGGCAATGTTCCATTGTGGATCTTCTTGGCTACTCTGATGATTAAATCTGAATCTGCTTCAATGATAACATTCTGTAAATTTGCCTCCACCGAGATTTCCAAGCATTGATCTAAAGCCAAAAGTCCAGCCATGTTATTGGTACCCTTTTCCAAGTGGCCATGGAAGATGTATTTTGTTTTCCACTAAGCATCACTTATAGCACCCGCAAATCCAGCTTCCTCAGGATTTCCCTTAGATGCTCCATCAATGCTTACTTTGAAGAAGCCCTGAGGAGGGGGCTTCCATCTACTGACCCCTGTGCTAATTGTTCTCACTTCCTTCCTTATTCCTTGAGTATTGATGGATTGAAGACCCAAATTACGAATAATAATCTCCTCGTGAGGCAGAGGAGGATTCATCAGAATTGACCTCAAAAGTATCTTAACTGTTTCATTAAGCTGTATTAGAATTTGATTGATTATATGTTGGGGTTCACTAGCTTTATTTGTGAAGATCCACCTGTTGCATTCTTTCCAAACATTTTAGATAACAAAGCCTAGTACTAGCATCCAAGATTTTTTTATGATCTCATTCTCTGAGAATTTCTTCCTCCATTTTTTTAGAGTGTTGGATATGCTGAGACTGTCCCTGTCGTTTTTTCGGAAGCTTGAGGCCACCCAATCCCATACCTTAGTAGAAAAAGACCAGAGGTTGACTAGGTGTTCAATCATTTCCTCATGTGAGCCACATAGGTGAGATTTGGAAGGGACAATGGAACCTTTATTTAGGAGGTTTTCCCAAGTTAGGATCTTCCTTTGATGCACAAGCTAGATAAATAGCTCTATTTTCATCCAGTGAGGAGTTTGCCAAAGTTCCTTCCAGAATTTATCAACATTTACAAGGTTGAATATTGTGATTGCTTATTTTTCCTCTTTGAGGTTAAAGTTACCTTCGTTATTCTTCCCCCATATTAATTAGTCATCTGAGGAGGAAACTAGAATATGTCTATGCTTTAAGTCCATGGTGATAGCCTCTGCCATGGCCTTGAAAGGATTCTCATCATTGTAACTTAGTTCCTGCCACTTCCTCCATTTTTCATTTTTCCTTCCTTGGTCCCAAAAATCTTTTACCATTAATAGGACTTTGCTATCTCTGTCTCTCTTGAGGGCTACTAGGTCAATCCTGTTGGAGATGGGTTCCTATTGCCAACTGTCCTCCTAGAATCAAGCTCGGTCCCCTCCTCAGATTTCCTAAAAATAATGCTACTAAACAATGCTTTTGTTCTCCCAAGAAAGGTTCCATATGTATAATCCTCTGATTTGTCCTGTCATTCTAATAAGATCCTTTTCCTACCAGTGCTTCCCGTACTTTTGTCTCCAAAGCTTGGCCCAGGGGGCATGTGGCTCCTTCATCCATTGCCACCAAAGCTTAGCTCCCGAAACTTTACTGAGAGTTTTCAAATCATGCAACCCCAAGCCACCATGGCTTTTCGGCTTGTAGATCTTGTCCTAGGCAACTAAGGCCCTCTTTTTTTTCTCTTCCCCTCTACCCCATAGAAAGCCCCTTTGAATGTTACTTATCTGCTGCTTAATACCTTGAGCAGGAGGGATAGCTGCACACATGAAAATGGGAATATCTTGCAAGACCACCTGTGTGAGCACAAGTCGCCCTGCTAAGTTTAAAGATCTCCATGTCCATTTTTTTATTTTTTCCTAAAGTTTATTTAAAATTGGTTCCCATATTTTCTTGCTGAGAGCTTTATCAGTAAGAGGAATGCCAAGATATTTGGAAGGAAACTGATCCCTTTGAAAACCCATAATTATGGTAATGCTTCTCTCTATAGCAATATTTGTATTAAAGAAAACAAATTGGACTATTTTGGCTTACCTCTATGCCTACTGCCATAGCAAAGTCATTTAAGATATCTTTGATGTCCCTTGCTTCCCTGACTGTGGGTATGCCTTGTAGCATAGTATCATCCACAAATTGTTGATGAGTATTAGCCTCTCCATCCAGGGTGAGCTTGATCCCCTAAATTCAACCTTCAACATTTGCCATTCGAAATGCCCTGCCTAGCCCTTCCATCATGAGGACAAAGAGGAAAGGAGAGAGAGGAACGCCTTGTCTGAGACCTCTAGAAGGTGTGAATGTATTTGAAGGGGCTCCATTAGCAGAATGGAAAAGCTAGTCATGGTGACTAGTGCCATAACCCATCTTATCCAATTTTGGTCAAAACCATATGCTTTCAGAGTAGCGCTAATATAATACTAGCTGAGTTTTTCATAGGCTTTCGCAATGTCCAACTGATTAATCATGCCTGCTTTCTTGTTGCTTTTGAGAGAGTGTACCACCTCATGTGCTTGGATGAGGTTGTTGAGAATTTGTCGTCCTTCCACATAGCTTGTTTTCTCTTCTGAGGTGAGGGAATGTAGTAGGGGCTTGAGTCTATTGGCTACCACTTTGGAGATGATTTTATACACGACATTACATAAGGCTATGGGTCTAAATCTATCCAGAGTCATAGCATTTTCCTTTTTGGGGATTAAATCTATGAAGGAAGCATTCAACACTTTCAGAACCTTTTTGTATTTTCTTAAGCCTTCCACAACTTCGAGGATATCCTATTTGACTATATCCCAACAGTCTTTGAAGAAATCAACATTGAATCCATCCGGGCCTATTTTTTTTCCACTTTGCATTTCCTTGATCACCTCACTGACCTCCTCTTCCGATACTGGCCTATTGAGATTGTGGTTGTCCTCTCTAGTGGCCAACTTGAGGATATACTAGGTGAACTAATTAATGAACCTAGATCTATCCTTCATTGGCTCCTTTGCAATATTAGAGAAGTGTTGTACTAGATTTGATTCCATGTCCTTGTGGGAGATAAACTCAACACCCTAAGAATCCTTAATCTTTGTGATTTCATTATGTGCCCTATGGGCCATAGTGGATTTGTGGAAGAACTTAGTATTTCTTTCTCCCTCTTTGATCCATTGAATCCTGGATTTCTATCTCCAGAAAGTTTCCTCTTGTAAGCATCGATCCTCCCATTCTTCCTCCAAAGAATAAGTTAGCTTTTTCCTCTATTTATTGAAGCCCTCTGTGATATTGATCTGATTGATTTCTTGGAGTTTCTGTTCAGTCTCAATTCTAGCCTTGAGGATATCGCCAAATTCCTTTTTGTTCCAAGCTTTAAGTCTGGATTTAATATATTTTAGTCCTCACAGGAGCATGTACATTTTAGTGCCCTAAATATTCAGATCCTCTTTCCATCATTTGTCAATGTTACTAGTGAATTTGGGGTGTGAGAGCCAGGCATTCTCGAATCTGAAGGGCCTGTTCCTCAGAGTTCCCATAAAGGTAGCTTCCAGTTCAACTGGCTAGTGATCCAAACCTCCAAAGGGCAGAATGGACGCTTTGATGGTTTTTCTTGGGAGGAGGAGATCCTCAGAGACGATAAATCTATCAAGTTTTGAAGCCACTTGAGAAGCCCCCCCCCACCCCCCTTTTGTTGTTCCACTTGAAGGTTCCATTTATTGTCTCGATGTCCACTAGTCCCATGTTCATAATGAAATCTTGGAAGGCTTCAGAATCTCTGGCTAGTTGTCTAGTGCCTCCTTTTTTTCTGAAAGAGATCTTATAATATCGAAATCACCTGCAACTATCCAAGGCATATTGGGATATGGTTCTATTATATTTTCTAGGTGGGTAAGAAGCTTGAGTTTATCTACTTGCTTCTGAGGTCCATAAACATTTGTTATCATATATGTGTCCTTATCACCTACTGGACCGCGCACCAAAGGTAGATAGTTCCTAGATGCTTTAGCACCCAGGATTCCAGATTTCTGTGGATCCCACGACGTAAGAATCCCACCTGCCAAGTTATTTGCCTTGACCTCTAAATACTAACCATTTATTATGAATTTTTCTTATTTCCTCCATTGAACATGTGGTCTCCTGAATAAAAACAATGTCTGGTTTTTCTTCTTTAATTCTATTACTCAGATTCCTTTGTTTCCTTCTACTACCTAAACCTCTAATGTTCCATGTTGTAAGCTTCATTAAGAAATGTTAGTAAAGGAATAGCTGGTAAGATCTTTCATCTTACCTAAGTTAACCAGTATTTTTCTACATTCGTTTAGTAGTTCATTTCATATTTTCCTTCCTCTTTTCCTTCTTGAGTTCTTTGGAGATTGTGCCTGCGAGTTCTCCATAGTTTTGACCCCACTTTACTCTTGGCTTTCGTGGTTTCTCTTGAAACCAGTTCCCTTCGGTTGTGCCCTCCATAGAAAGAGCTGTTGAACTCGATCATAGTCTTCTTTTGGAAAGGAGTCCATTCCTTTGTTCTTGCCTTGTTCTAGAAATATTTCTATATCCAGATTTTCCTTGTTTAGAATCTCCTGTAGTTCATGGTCCTTTGTTCTTGCCTCACTTGGAGTCATCTCATAGTATTTACTGATCTCCATGTAGCTTGGTAGATCCTCCTTCTGCTAGTTGTTCACTATGATATCCTCCATTTCAGCTTTCGTTTCTTGCTCCTTGGATGCATTCTCTCTATCGTGGATTGTCTCCACGTTCTCCTCTACTTCCTCTAGGATTTTGAAACTATTGTGTCTTGTATTTCTATCTTCACTAATTTTCTTATGTGGTTGTTTACCCCCATTCCCTTTGGCCCCAACCTTGGTAAAAGCCTCGTGATCTCTATCCAAAGATGTTTTCCCATTGCCTTCCATATTGTTTCTTGGGAAGTCCCTAAATAGATGGCCATGTTCATGACATTTGTGACACCTAAAAGGTATGTGCTCATAGTCCACCATTTGCACCCAATCTTCATCATATACCTCTAAAATTATTGCTTCCAGAAGGGCTCTAAATATATCCATTTCCACACATATTCAGGCAAAGGAGGTGTATTTACCTTTGAGAGTTGTCCTTGATATCTTCAGGAAATGCCCCAGCTTGTTACCTATGGTTTTCAAAGATTCTAGGAGCCAGTAATCTAGAAGTAGTGAGTATAGTCTGATCCAAACTAGTACAGATGTAAATGGTTCACATTCCAGGACAAAGTTCATCATCCATGGCCACATGTAGAGTCGTGTTGTAGCATAGAAATAAGGCCCCCCTTCAAACACTCTGCCTTTGTCCTCTAGGTTCGCGAACACCACTGTGAAGAAGCCCTTAGAACCCAGATGTAAATGTATTTCTCCCTTTGGCTTCCGATGGCTCCTAATCCAAATGTGTAAAGCCCTCTCCTTTGGCCATAACCTTATGGACTTGCAGATGATCACATGTTCTTCCATATGCTCCTTGTGCGCTTGAATCACAGTATCACTCAATATGACACGGGGAATGACACTCGATTTGGGTTTGCAAACTCACGTAGTTCTTGTGGAAGTTGGTTTTTTGCTATCGCCTCCCTTCTCCTTTTATTTACTTGTTTCCTATTGATTCCCTTCCTGATCTTGGGATTCATTTCGTCCAACTGTCTCCTTGCCTCTTGCTTCTAAAATCTTTCCCGACAGTTTTTTGAAATGCTTCCATCCTACTTTCTTACCTCCTTCGATGACTACCTAATTGTAGGAGGGAGCGACGCTCCCCGCTGTGTGTCCCGCCATGGAACCCTAATGCAAAACCCTAGCATCAGCTTCGATCCTCGTTCAAGTTGCAGACCTCAAATCTTGGATACATTGCTAAGACCTTCAAAGATGAGCGGGTTGGGCTCAGGAAAGTCACTCCTCACGACTAGTCAATGCCCTCGCTTAGATTTGAGCACAAGACCTAACCATCTTAACGAGTCCGACTTTACCAACCAGTAGCCTCCACCAACCTTAATAATGATTAAATGTTAATAGTAGTAATAAATAACAAAAATCTTGATAACCATCATTATTTAGTAATAATAATGATAATTTTAAAATGATTATAATAATTTTTAATTGTTAATTATTAATTCATAAAATTATTATAATTATTATAAAAATATTTATTCATTTATAAATAATTACGGATTACTTAATCATATTATTATGATAAATTAACTATTAGTTATTATATATTATTAGTCAATTAATAATTAATAATAATACATTATTATTTTATTATAATTATTCTTATTATAAACTAATTAACTTATGAATTATTATTATTATTATTATTTATAGTAATTAATTAATTATTATTATTTATTATTAATTATTGATTATTATTTAATAATAATTAAATTATTTTTATTTAATAATAATTAAAATATTAATTTATTTTAGACTTTTATTATCCATAATGGTAATGTTTTTCGAATTAATCACATCATAAGTTTTTGGTGGATGCTTCTAACCATATAATGTGGTTTATCCTTAGGTCAAAGGTGAAAAAATGAATCAATCAATCAAATTGTGCATATAGCAGAATGTTCCAGAGTTAGCCATTAGTAATTAGCCATTAAAAAATGGCTTTTAATAAATTTATATACTTAATATCATTTTGTTTAGTTTAATTTTATTTTATTTTTCTTTTTAATTAAAATAATAGTGAATTAAAATTAGTTAAATTAAATTAATAATAATTAATAAGAAATGAATATTTGTAAATGTATAATCATAATTAAAAATAAGTTTTAATCTACTTTTATCAAGTAATTTTTAAATAAAATTAATAATATTGAATAATTAGATTGAACTGTTATTATATTAAAATATTCGAGAATATGTTAATAAGAAAGTCAAAAGAGAGTATATATATATCTATATATATATATATATATATATATATATATATATATATATATATATATATATATATTTACGAAGAGAGGGCATGGATCCAACTTCTATTTAACTTTCAACCATAGTCCTCTTAAGATATTATTTATTAATAATTAATTATTAGCTACGGGTAATGCTTAGCCATGGCTGATTTTCATATCAACATAACTATTGAGACAATGTGATGTTCCATTTTGGTTTACCATAGATGATCATGTTTGATTTTAAAAAATATGGTTGACAATAGTTCACCAAGATTCAGCATGATTGACCATGTTTGATTTTATGATGATGATGATGATGATGGTTAATGTCCACTGAGACCAAACTTTGGTCTATCGGACCTAAAGAAACGAATTATTTAGTTTGATTTAAGATTTTACTCCTATGCTCAAAAAGTTTGGAGAGAAGCCTCTCGAGCTCACTGTAATTTTGACAATGTAAAAGGCTAGGAAGGTCAGTATAGCAATAAAGATTTTAAAACTGAGATCTAATGTGGTTGTACATGGGGCACTCTAAGAGGAAGTGATTTTCATCCTCGATGTTCGTATTCTCATAGAGATGGCAGAACCTTTCCATCCATGGTGTTTTAGGAACTACCCAATGACCCATTTCACTATGGAGCTCATGAGAGTTCATTCTAATCTTGGCTATATTAATTTTTTTTCTTTGAGCTAGATAGAACAGAGAGATACTTTTGATCTTCTAGGGTGGGTTGATGACCTCCTTATAATATCTTAATTTTATTTTAGTTACTAAATCTTTCTCATGCCACATTTTTTCTTTGAACTTAGAAGTAACAATAGTATTAATATTTTAAATGTTTTGCAATGTAATATTCTCGTCAATCTCCCAATGGTTTAACCACGCCCTGGTGTCTTTATACCAACCTCGTTTGAGCCTTAGGTGGTTTTGGCTGGAATTTAAAGCTAGCTTAGGAAGTTTATAGTCTCCTATGTTATTGAGTTTGTGCTTGTACAACAGAAGCCTAGTCTTAGCTAGGCTCTCGATAGGGGAAAGACCCACTTCTATAAGGAGAAAAGGATAGGGTGTGTTGCTTTTAATTTTGAGGTTATACGTTATAAAACACTTATGGATTTGGTTAATCTTTCTCTAGGATTCTCTAGAGATGCTACAACCCCAAACCTCACATCCATATAAGATAACATGAGTAACTAAAGTTTCAAAGAGGAACTTCTTTCTATTCCACATTATGAGGTTCGCCATTTTACAATTATTTTCAAGACCAAAATAAGATTTACGTCCCCCATTAATCCTTCTCTTAATGCTATAGTTCTAGTTGAGCTTTTGATGAATATAAATTCCTAGGCACTTGTAGGAAGACACCTCATCCAAGTTACTATTGTCATACATAAAATTAGGGTAAGTTTCCTTCTTGGATTTGATAATCATAACTTTTGTTTTCTTAGTGTTAACAATCATACCCACGGTAGAGCATAAATCCTTAAGAACTATAAGTTGCTTATCAAGATCTGATGGGTGCCTTGCGAGAAGAAAAATATCATCAACATAGAGAAGAAGGATGATAACTATCCCAACTAAGATCATGCCAGCACATCCTGCTTCCTCTAAACAACCTTCTAGCTTATCAATGTAAAAGCCAAATATGGTAGGGGAGGGGGCAACCCTATTTAACTTTGATATTACACTTAATATCTTACGACCACCCATCATTTCTCTTTAACTTGGCAAATACATTCTCGTATAACCTTATATCGGTAGCTCTCAACTCAAAAGGAACCTTTAGCTCTTCTAATCCATTACAAAGGTTGTTTCTAGGAACCATATCAAAAGCCTTTCTAAAGTCCATAAAGCAACAAAAGAGATTGGAATTATCATTACGACGTTCCTCCATAATGATCCTAAGTGTAATGAGGTGGTCTATTTTTGAGGGCTACTTTCTAAAATCCACTTGGCCTTTAGCCCGCTTACCTTCACTTTCAAGTGATATGCTCAACTTCTTTTTCAAAATAATACCATATAATTTGGCTAGAAGAGGGCTAATCATAATTGTCCAATAATTAGAGGGGTTATTTGTATCTGCACTTTTAAAAATAGGGATAATCAGGCTTTGAGTCATTGGTTTAGGGAACCCTTGCTTGACTGCTTGATTGGAAAGCTTGTGAATGTGGGGGATGAGGACATGACCTCAAATTTTTCAGATTTCCACCTCGTAACCTTCAATGTCCTTAGCTTTCCCATTAGCCAAGCGATTAACTCCAAAATCAATGTCTTCTAATGAGAAAACTTCTTTCATTGTGAGAAGGGTTACAAAGTTATCCATGACATGTGGAGATTCATAAAGCTTTTTAAGATAGGAATTCCAATCGTGTAAAGAAATTTTAATATTATCTTTAGTTTTCCTAGTCAGAATCTTCCTCCAGAATTTCTTAGGAGCTACCTTAGAGAGGTGTAAGAGATTCTCTTGTCTTTTATGAATATACTGCCTTTTTTTCCTTTTAGTTAGGGCTTTGTATATTTTTATCTTGCCAATTTTAAAAGATTCATCAACAACTTCCTTAATTGCTCTCCTCGCACTTTTACAATCTTTGTCATACCATGGGTTGGTTTTTCTATTTCTTTTATTACTTGAAACTTCAATTGAGAACTTGTTAATAGAATATGAGAGGGTTGTAATGAAATTATGATAGAAATCTTCTATGTTGTCTATACTAGATAAAGGAAACAAATTAGTTTTTAATTCATTTAGAAAGAGATCTTTTTTATTTCTATCAAAGACTAACTTCTTTTGGCTATAAGGATTATCCTTTATGGGATCTCTATGCATGACAAAATTGAGAGTTATAAGTAAAGCCCTATGATTAAAGT
Organism: Pinus taeda; assembly: GCA_000404065.3. Lineage (NCBI taxonomy): Eukaryota > Viridiplantae > Streptophyta > Pinopsida > Pinales > Pinaceae > Pinus > Pinus taeda. The sequence goes on from APFE030982707.1 coordinate 46,084, forward strand.
TAGGCTCGTGGTTGTTTAAGATGTCAAGATTTGTTATTTCATTGTATAGAGGGAGATCAGAGATAACATAGTCTACCACGCTGCTACCAAGCCCATGGATGCATGTCATCTAGCTAGAATTGGGTCACTTCTTTAGACCGTTGCAAATTATAAGATCCTGAGCACTATAGAGCTTGAGTAGTTGTGACCCAAACAAATTATCCCTGAGGTCTTCAGAGCTCCTTTTGTACTGGCTAGGAAGAGGAAGGTCTTCATCTAATCAAAGAGGATTGGGGTTGGAATGATTGCTTAGAACAATAGTTTGGTTGCTTGAAGTTCGAGCATTAAAGTCACCCATTAAAACGATATTGCCTTCATTCCTTAGGCTAGAAATGTCATTCTCTAAACCATTGTAAGGACTACTTTTATCTAGATTCTTTTTCTTATAGAAGTTAGAATTGATGGAAGGAAATAACAAATTGTTATGTAGGTCTTTTTATCATAAGTGTGAGTAATTTCTATCCAACTATATTGGTTGTAAGGGTAATTTTTATAAATCCTAGCATGGGGAGAGATGTTCTTCTTAATGTAACTAGCTATACCCCCAATGCCTCTACGGGAGGATCGCTTCTTCCAGGTAGACCATAATGTAAAGCCATCTACGTTAAGGACCTTAGAATCTTCGTGCTCCCAAGTTTCAACAAGCAAAATAATATCAACATCATTCAAGATCCAATTTCGCTTGGGGCCTTTGTTCCATGGAAAGCCCCAACAGTTCCAAGAAAGAATTCAGAGCATGTTGAATTGCTATTGACCATGATTGAGCATGGTTGACTAAGGTTGACCGTGATTGACCATGATTGAGCATGGTTGACAATGATTATCATATTGAAACAATCTTCGTCATATTTTGGACCATGGTTGAGACAATGATTGATTTTGATATTGAAACAATATTTATCATAATGCAACGTTGAATCATGATTGACCATGATTGATTTTATAAAAAAATGGTTGCCCATGAACGACCATGGTTGATTAATATTAAACCTAAACCCAAATATATAAACTCTAAAATAAATATTATAAACACTAAAATAAACATGATCGACCATGATCAACCATGATTGATTTTCATTAGTTAAAAACCAACATTTTAATAGACATAGAACTTAATTTCCACATTGAATCCTCCCATGTCTAATAATTTATTAAAGTTCTTTGTTAAATTGCTTTGTTAAATATTTTTCTTTTAGTCTAGGGCGGGAGGCCACGAATTCATCGTCGCGAAATTTGTAAAACAAGAAAACATGGAAGGAAAAAGTAAACTCAAGCTAATCTTTTAGCTTTGTAATTGAATGCATGCCAAGAATCTCGTAATTAATCGTAATTAAGAAAGATATTGCAATATGTTCCGCGCGTTGTACCCAACACTAAGTTGTATTATTTTATGGTTTTCTTGTGGCCAACCCATTGTGCTATCGTTGAAATTTATTAAATAATTCCACTTTGCATCAATGGGATCGATTTTTTGTGGACTTGACATTAGGTCTAAGATATAAATACGATGGCAAGGCGTAACCAGAGATACATCTCAGTGTATTCTCTTATCTTATCTTCTCCGCTGTTAGTCACAGTATTGTATTGTCTCTTGATAATACATTAGTGTGTGTGTTTGCTTTTATTGTGACAATCCCATTGGGTCCAAATAGAAAAGTTGCCATAAATTACTTGAACGATGAATCTGATATGTTTATTTTAATGTTGCTTGCAGCACCGTTATGTGAGGCTGCTCGGATTTTCGGCTTCAAGCCGTTCTTTCTCAATAACGATTTTCAGGTTAAAGCTACTCCTCCAATTAGTTTTCCGTCAGCCGAGGAAAGGACTCCTGATATGGCAGTCCTGGAGCTGAACGAATCTTTTAGCAGAAGAGTGAACCCTGAAAAGCATCATGTTTAAGAGGTTATGCTCAAGACCAATCTATCTGTGGAGTCGAGGGCTTCATATCGTAGTTCTGATGAAATTCTTCAGACAGTCCTTCTCTAAAATTAATGATGAAGTGGAGAAATCTGTTCCACCTTTTGAGCCATTAGGTCACAGCACTCGAATTGGTCACGATGATCCACCTGGATTGAGAAACTGAATGGAAAAAGCTGGCTAATTCATTGAAACCCTTTCTAAAATTCGAAAAGGATAATCTAGCAGTTCACTTATGTAATACGCTATTTTATTGCTTGTCCATATGCATGTTGGTTAGTTTCTATTATCTCTGATATTACACAGTGTTGTGTAGTTAACTGTTCAAATAAGAATATGTTGTAAGATATGCAGGTTGTATATATATGAAATCTAACTTTTTCCTCATTTCATCTCTTTTATTTTATCAGTAGCCATGTTTCAATGTCAACTTCAAAAGATAGGGTCATCCCCCTCTGTAAGATGACAGAAATCATTGCAATCAATATCTACGCCTTAGATATGGAATATTTCTTTTTCGTTGTACGTGGCATTTTACCCATCATTTAAAGTACTAAGTACATATAATCAATCATCGGCGAAAATTATCCTAATCTAAAATCACCATGATGTTTTAAACAATATATTTAAATGTGAATAATGTCAGAGTATGCACAGCAGAAACAAAACAAATTATACACACAGCAGAAATCATGAGACAACAAGATTAATGTGGTTCACCCAACCAATCCGGGCTACATCCACCAAACAAAGGCATCGGCAATCTTATTATTCAACACGAGATTACAACAACATAATTCCTCACAAACTCTCAGCACACATATCCTCTACGAGCTTACATTTTTATCGCTGGAGTTGAAAACTGAATCATAAATTCTCTCACAACAAATATAGGATGTAATAACTCCTCCTCAGGAATAACTAGAGCTAACTTAGCAACAAATCCTATTGTTCTCACATTGATGAGATTTTTTTCCAAAATTAATTAACAGAAAATCTCAACAATCTCCACCTTGACAACAATTAGCCTGATACCCTGTTCCTTTATTATTTTATCTTTTCTGCAAGCCAAGAGAAGCCAGACACCAACGTAGCTTCTCTAACAAAACTAGTTTCATGAACATGTCTGCACAGTTTTCCTTTGTATGCACTTTTTGAGACTCCCCTTTCAGTGATAACCTGTCTTACAAAATGGTACTTGATAGGTATATGCTTTGATTTACTATGATAGGCCGGATTCTTAGCCAAATGAATTGCACTTTGACTATCACAAAATGACTTGATGTTGTCCTATAACCTACCAAACTCAGCAAACAAACCTTTCAACCAAATCGCTTCTTTGCAAGCATGTGAAGCAGCTATGTATTTTGCTTCAGTATTGGATAAAGCAACAATGGTCTGTAGCTTTGACATCCAGCTAATAGCTCCACCTGCAAGAGTAAAGACATACCCTGAAGTTGACCTTCTCTTATCCAAATCACCTGCAAAATCAGAATCAACATATCCGCAAACAAATTCACTACTCTTGTTATAAGTGATATCATAATCACTTGTGCCTCTCAAATACCGAAGCACCCATTTCACTGTTGACCAGTGTTCTTTTCCTGGATTTGCCATATACAACCGCAACTGCATGTGAAATATCTGGTCGAGTACAAACCATCGCATACATCAAACAATCTACTACATTGGCATATGCAATTCGAGACATATATTCTTTTTCTTCATTTGTATTAGTACATAAACTAGAAGAAAGCTTAAAATGGGAAGCTAAAGGGATTGAAACAGGCTTCACATTGTTCATACCAAACCTCAAGAATATTTTCTCAATATACTTTTGTTGTGATAGCCACAGCTTACCATTTCTCCTATCTCTGAAAATCTCCATGCCGAAAATCTGTCTTGCTGCTCCTAGATCTTTCATATCAAATGTCCTATTCATCTGAGCCTTTAACGTGTTGATCTCTATTATGCTTTTGCTTGCTAAAAGCATATCGTCAACGTACAATACTAAGATAATGAACATGTCATTACTTAATTTCTTAAAGTAAACACAATGATCATATTCACTTCTTATATAATTTTGACTCATCATGAAAGAATCAAATTTCTTATACCATTGTCGAGGCGATTGCTTTAGACCATACAATGATTTCTTGAACCAGCAAACAAATTTCTTGTTGCGATTTTGAACAAACCCTTCTGGTTGTTCCATGTAAATCTCCTCATCTAAATCTCCATGTAAAAATGCAGTTTTAACATCTAGTTGTTGTAATTCTAAATCAAGTAAAGCAACTAATGCTAATACAATTCGAATTGAAACAATGTTTACAACTAGTGAAAATATCTCATGAAAATCAATGCCTGCTTTCTGAGAAAAACCTTTTGCGACCAGCCTTGCTTTGTACCTGTCCTCTGTATCATCAACACCCTTTTTCAATTTGTATACCCATTTACATACCACAATTTTTTTGTCTTTAAGAAGTTCTACCAGATCCCATGTGCCATTCTTGACTAGTGCCATCATCTCGTCCTTCATAGCTTCTTTCCACTTTTCACTTTTAGAACCTTCTACAGCTTCCTAATAACATAAAGGTTCATCATCACTAGCGGTTAAAACAAATGAAGTAACATACTCATCATAACTTCTAGGAGAACGTTTGATTCTTGTGGACCTCCTTAAACATGTTTCTGGTACTTCCACAATTTGTTGATTATTATCTGTAGGGACTTCTTCATGATATGCATCTGAAATTTGTTCATGATCTGCATTTGAAACTTGTTCATCTTGACTATCATCAATGTTTGAATTGGTTTCAAACTGAATGTGTTGAAGCTTAGATACATTATCATGTTTCAATCTATCATCTACATCTAGATTTTCAAGTGAAGATTCATTAAATTTAACATCTTTGTTAATGACGATCTTGTGAGTAGTAGGATCCCACAATCTGTATCCCTTAGTCCCATCACCATATCCAACAAAGATATATCTTTTTGATTTAGGATCTAATTTCGAACGCTGATGTTTCGGAACTAGAGCATATGCATCAGAACCAAAAACTTTTAGTTTAGAATAATCACAAGGATGACCTTTCCATACCTCTTGAGGAATTTTGCATCCTATTGCAGTTGATGGTGAACGATTTATCAGATAGCAAGTTGTAGAAAATGCTTTTGTCCATAATTCCTTCTGCAAATTGGCGTCACTACGCATACTTCTTGCTCTCTCTAAAAGAGTCATGTTCATGCGTTCAGCAACTCCATTTTGCTGAGGAGTATATACAGTGGTTTTATGTCTTTCGATCCAAGCGCCCTTGCAATAATTATCAAATTCCTTTGAAGTAAACTCATCACCATTGTCAGTTCTTAAACATTTAATGGTTCTTCCAGTGATTTTTTCAACTATTAAAAACTGTGAATACATCAGACTTCTTCTTTAACATGTAGACCCACACTTTTATAGAGAAATCATCAATAAAAGATACAAAATATGACGATCCTCCATATGAGGTTGTAAGAGATGGACCCCAAACATCAGAATGGATATAATCAAAGATTCCCTTACTAGTATATTTTCCAGTTTTAAATTTCTGCTTGCTTTGTTTCCCAAATAAACAATGTTTGCAAAATCTAACTTAACATATGGTTAATTATGAATAAAATACACCCATAGATTGTATTTAAACTATATTTATGTTCAACCTCAGCTCTCACAGCTATGGTCATGATTATGTGGAGTTAGATCATTCGTGAAAGTTTATGCTTTACCAAGTAATAATGTTTTCCCTTGCCAAGGTGCTCAATAGCATATGCCAACGAATCCATCGAATTGAGAGGCATGATAACATTGTAAACAATAATCTAACAACTTACTCTTCGGATAAACCATTATATTACTTGTCGAACATGCATGCGATGGCTAGGCTTTATTGGCTGCGCTAGTATACAAATTATTGTGGCATTAACAGTTCAAATCGGAATACGAAATAAGATATAGACGTATATATGAAATATAACTTTTTCGTTGAATAGTGTATTCTATTACTATCGATGTTTCACTGCCAGCTGCTTATAATATAGTACGGTCCTTGCAGTGTCGAAAATGACATGGACCGTTGCATTTAATATATTTGTTCCTTTTGGATGTGAATCTTTCTCGTTCAAGGTACCTCGCATTTTTACTCATTCACGATTCACATAAATCTATATGGAAATTTTCTATATTCTCCTTGGTTGTGCAGGAGGCTTATGGAAACTTGTCTCTTTGCTTCCTAAGAATGAAACGTTCACAATTGTCCATTTAATTTTTCAATACGGAAAAATCTCTTAACCATAACCATTGTTTATTTAATCATTCAATAGGGAAAAATTTCTTAACCATTGAGATTTGTTGATAAGATATTAAAAAAAAATTAAAAGTACTTATTATACCCATGATGATGCAACCAACTCTGATTTAGTGTTAAAATATTTTTTTATATGATTCAGACATGATAACAATTTTTAGATTCAATCGGAACATTCTATTCTTTCTCATTTGGATCTTTCCAATAAGTTCTCTATTACGTGACTTATTTATGATTTTGGACATGGAGCCTTTGAAGCTAACATCATAAATAATCATTTTGACTAAACTATGCAATAGTCAATGGACTATGTTTAATATTGGATACATAAAAGACATCAAAAATATCTTTATTTTAAATTTTTTTAGTTATGACAAAAATAACACCTTTCCCATGGCCTTGACATGATAACCATTTTTTAGAGTAATTTAAGATGGAACAAGGTTATTAATACTAGGAAATAACTTCTTCTTACCTATCTTGTAATTGTTAGCCAAAGCCTAGCAATAAAATGTTCTTGTTTTGAATTTTTTTTCGTTATTTTAAATTATATTAACATTGAATTGAATGTCTCATCATTAGTGTTGCATACATTTTCTCTCGACTTGTTTAGATATAGCTATTTCTTTCTGCATTCATTTTCATAGTTTCCATACTTGTTTCATTAATAAAATTGTACCTTAAACTTATCCATCCATCTTCTTCCTTTGTCCCTCTTATTTGGAGATATTTTAGGCATTCTAATTGTTTTGACTATTCTTCTATAGTTCTTCCTTATATTTCATTATTATCTCTATATTTTTTACCTTTATTTGTTTTTTCACTCCATCTACATTGACCAATGGATGCCTAACTATTAAAAGAATGTTCTATACAATCCTTTTCCATGTCGATTCACGATTACAACAATTTTTCTATGATTACTTTAGGCATATAGTTAGATTTATCCATAGTAATGACAACCATATCATACTTATAAGGTAGAATCTCAAGATGCTTTTCTACAGCTTTTCAATATTTAATGAGCACTCCATGAGTTCTTATTTTATTCACAACCCTTATCACTCAGTTCGTGAAACTGTCGATGTTCTCTACCTCCTCCATATTCGATATTCAAACCTCTCTCCTAAGGGTTTGAAGCTTCATATTGTTCACTTTGTCGTTACCCTAATATGATAAATCAAAAATATCTAAAACATTCTTTGTGTTAAATGTTCTCATTATTTTGGGAAAAATTTAGTCATATTCTAAATTCTAGATCCAAAACATGGCATTATTATGCTTATTCCTTATCTTTGTAAGTTTATTTTTATGGACATTAGGTGTGGCTTAGACTCATTATTTTATCTAATTATTTGAATCCATTTCCTACTCGTTACTAACAGATTCCTTGTATCTACAAGAATTTGTTCACTCTCTTAGATCATAACTCATAGTTTTTGCCAACTAAAACTAGCCCTTATTTAATTATATTACTTGTAAAGGCCATTTAAAAAATGTTGTAATGTCATTCTTTTGTACTTATAGGTATAATTATAGAAACCCATGTCTACAATGTGCATTACCACACAATTACCAAGAGGTAATTCATTATTATTAGCCCATATTAATAACATGTGGTTATTCGTGAATACAATAACTGTATTTTCCTTATTAGAAAACGAAGTCATGTGTATCCATTTTCTTAGTATATGTTGATGGTGCTAGACCCACCAACCTGTTAAGGGATCTCCCTGGTAAAAAGTCCCAACTAGACCTTAGACCATTTGGAATAGGAGTCGCAGTAGTGGGTAGTAAAGCTATGCCTTGAATGTGATAGAATGTAGATGTAAGTGTGTGACCTTACAAAGAGTCAAGTGACATGCATTGGGGGCTCTAACACATGGGGGGCAGGTGGAGGAAGGAAGTATGTCCCTTAGAAGCTTGTAATATTATGTAGCCTGAAAGGAACACATGAACTTAATGACATCACAAGCTAGAAAGTAGAATAGTCAATAATCCAAAGTGACAGGTTAACCCAACAACACGACTTTAACAAGACTGATACAATTGTATACAAAATAGTTCATACACAAATGCGTAAGTTAAACAACATACATTGCTAAAGTAACCAGAGTAGTCGAACTACAATAACAACATATGCATTAAGACGTGTTGCCTCTCTCTCTCTCTCTCTTCTCTCTCTCTCTCTCTATATTATATATATATATATATATATATATATATATATAAAGTGAAAGTTCCATCCATACATACACCATTGATAGTCACTAGCCCGAATAGTGGAACATTTAAGTCAACACATCCTTCTCCTCCAAAGAGATATACTTTCTCTATGTTGTGGAGAATCTAAGGCTCATCAAAATACTCTGCAAGCCTTCTTTGAGCAATGCCTAGCGAAAATCTTGGCTCCCAAAATACTATACTATGAGTTATTAGGTTCTATATAAAGAAAAGGGTGGGGTGATCTTTGACATTCCCCTTTGACTCTTGGTATACCCTCATGACTCTTCACATTACAAAAATGATTTTTCACATTCCACTAATGACACTTGGAATTTAAATTAAAATACACTTATGATAATACAATTTCCACATATACCCATGTGGCCCAAAATAGGCTTGAGTCAGCTTGGCAAGATAAACAGCATCACTCAGGGTCTTGGGGAAAGACTAACTTGATAACCTCCTCGCAGTGATCTTCAGTGATGAATTGATACTAATCTTGGCACTACTCTATTGTGGCCCCATACTGTTTGATGCATCTTTGTCGAAGCAGACCCTTGCCTCAATGGCTTCTAGGTATATGGTGCAAAAACCTCTATCTAACTCATCCTGAAGGATGTGCAACACTATCCTGAGTGTGGTTGGACCACTGATGTACCTTTTCATTTTTTCTACATTGAGCTACAATTCATCGTTGGTAGCTACACGCGTCAACTGCTCTATGTACTTATTGACATCTAGCATGAATTTTTTCTTCCTCATGGTCTGAGTGAGGGTTCTTATGGAAGAGATCTTGTGCATTCACACTACGACATCCATACGCTTAAACAACCATGCATAGGAAGCCTCAATGCTAGTGGAGCAGATGGAGTTTCTCAGAATTCTAGATATGCATATGAATCCATGCTTTGTCAAGCTCAACCTATGGCTTCATCTTCTTGTGTGAGTAAAGCGGGGCTCCCTTATACCTCATTGTCTATTCTTGCATGTGCATAATATCAATGTCAATGTCTTTGATTTTTTCGGTTGTATGCATGCACTGTTGTTGAAATCCATATAAATGGACAATCGCTATATATTTTCCGCATGGTGGCCTCCAGATTTTATATCTCCACCACTATTTCTTTCTTCATTTCTGTCATGACAAATCCTACAGACTGCTCTGCTCTTTTCCTGTCCTCTTGCAAGTCCTTCACCATTTTATCATTCTCATTTATCAATAACTTGACTGTTGAACTTGTGGCTTCTGCATAAGCCTTAAAAGACTCGACCATGGAAACTAGAAGTCTTATAAGATTGGGTACAATCACCCTTTATTTTGTGTGTGCATGTGATGTATGATCATCCAAGAGCTGCTTTCTTCGGTCTTGTACAATCCTATGTTGTGTCTCTTCAAATGCCAAATTGCACACATTTGTCTCTAGATCATCTTCAAGGAGGACAACTTCTCCTTGGTCCCTCAGGACTGGTTGTGGATTTAGAGGTTGCAAAGACTATAGTTCAACCTCGAATGCCCTCGACATGAGATCGATGTCTTGGTCCTCTAGCTCCTATTCTGTCTCCATGTATGTTACCTCAACCAACTACTCAACCTATTGAGCGAGTTACCAAACCCACACCTGCTCACCTTCTTCATTTGCTAGTTGTTCTGCTATCTCAACATGTATCTATGTAGTTTTATTTGTCAATGCACCTTGTCCTTCTTCCTATTCCTGTTTCATCCTTTCCTCACTCTCTCTCCTCTTAAGTTTGTGTTCTTCTTTCAGCTTCTTCTCTGTCTCCTGCAATCTCCTTTTTGGCTCTTCCGATATTTTCTTCTCCCTCTTTGTTTATGCTACTCTCCTATTGTGTTGTCACCTATTTTCATCTATCTCCAAAGATACACTCTCAACAAGTGGGTCTTCTTTGAAATTATGTCTTTTTGCAGCCTCTACGCTCTAGAAAATCTTCCTCTTTACATTGTCTTCCATCGATTTGTTGATCACATATGTTGTTGTTGTTTCTTCATGTGTTGTTGTTGCCTAGAGCATTGTCTTCCATTCTACAACCATATTGACTGGTTCATTGAGCCTATTGGATTTATAGCAATACCTCCAAGGATCTTCCTTCGGCCAATGACATGCCCCATGGATCCATGGGAATTACAGCTTCACAAAATAGTTCTTTCATATGTAGTGTGGATCATATGGATTGAAACTCTTGGTGCTGAAACTCAACTTATTCAAGTCCTCAATCTTGAAATCTACATATTTCAAGGTACAGATCTTGTACAAACCAATCTGCAAAGGAAGAGTAGGTCGTGGTGCCTTCTTCCTCTTGTGAAGATGTGGTATGCAATCTCTTACATGAACAACTTATCTGATAAAAGCTTTGGTATCTCATTCAGAGGCTTCTCCATGCTAAACATCCTGATGAAGGTGCCATTGGGTGAGGCATACCGATCTACAATGTTGAGCAATTCTTGCATCGCTTCGTGGGACATGCAAGGTGGGTCATATTCAAATATCATCCTATACAATGGGGTGATGAAGTGGTCAAACAACCTCTTCACGACTCCTCGATAGTTTTACCTAGAGAGAAACTTGTAATAAACATTCACAACTTCCTCTAATGGTGTCCATGTCCTACCCATGCTAGGAAACTACAATTAGGCATAGATTGCACCAAGCAGGTATGATGACATATAAAATCTTAGTTTTCCATCTGTAGGTGGATTATGAGCATTCAACTCATGCACCTTTAGCTGAAGAGACAACATGTCCAACCAATTGAAAGGCCTTCCTTATTTTTCCAACTAATCCAACCTAAAAACCCAACTTTGTGGGAAGGTCTCTCTGCTCTCTTGACTATACAAGCAACATGGGAATATGACCAAGAGTTGGTAAGCCTTGATGAGTCACCTCTTCTTGTAGACCTAGTTGGGTGCTGTCCTTAACTTTGATGTCTCTTTTACCCAACGCTTCAAGATATCTCTTTATTTCATATTTTTATTGGGAGGGAACAACAATGCATCCATTTATTTCACTAGATACAACAATTGATACATCTAATGATAGTTTTCTTTCCCGGAGGTGGAAATTTATGTTCCACTGGTGCTTCTCAATGTCATCATCTCAGGATCAGTATGTGAGACAACCCAGTGAATGATATTTTCACATGGGGAGGTGGGGTACCTGCATGAAACCCTCTATAAGCCCGACTTATGAATATTGACATAGACTTGATGATGTTCCAGATCTTCCTTGAAAGTGCTTGCAAATATGTTCTTTATTTCTTTCCATGTGATCTTCAAGTCCTTCTCTACGAACAATTGCGTGTCTACATAAACGGGCAAGTTTTTCGGCACTTGTTAAACCATGTCTCTAGTGCTTCTCTCGACGGTGCCCTTTGATCCATCTCTCTTAGAAACCATGATGTTTATACTGCTGAGATAGGGCAGATAGTCATGGAAATAAAATGCCAGTTTAAACATAATGCACTTCAAGGATCGATCATGCAACAAACTGTGTGATTTCTTGCCAAGATTATGCAATGGTGACTCCGGGGGGTTGGGGACTATCAGCTAGAACTTTGCATTGTGTAGGCACATCTACGAGTGAGATTGTTTCTGAATAGAACTGCATAAAGTGTAGTCTAGCTCAGCTCACTGTGGATCAAAACTACATAATTCCTAGTTCAGTCAGGCTTGACTGCTGGCTGGGACTGCACATTACGCAAACTCAGTGGGCAAGACTGGGCACTAACTCCCAAAATAATGCATAGAACATATAAATCCTAGTGAAAGGCAATCTCTACACAATTCCTAGAGCCAATGTAGGGCCTCGAGTTTAGGAATGCACAGAGCATGCCGGTGAAAGCAAGATATGAGCCAAGGCAACCGAGATCTGCCCAAGGGTGACCTAAAAACAAGTAGATTCAAAATTGAAAGAAATGGATGATGCATATATGAGTGGATGATCATGCATGAAATCAAAACCAATGTAGGAATTAGTGAAATGGACAAAGAATGAAACTGGTGGTGATAGTCGTTGCTACAACAACCGTAGGTGAAAAAATAGTGCTATGCATTCGACACTTAGGAAAGGCAATGAAAAACTTGAAACAACACTTCTACAAGTTAAAAAAGACTAAAAGGTTGTCGTTCGTCCAATAAAACATGCAAAAGAACACTGACACAAGCCAAGGAAATAAAAACGACAAGAAAAGGGGCAAATACATAAAAAACAAAACTTACCAAGAAAAGTTGCCCCGACTATGCTGAACATTCCTAGATGCCTCGGTAATGCCAGAGCCCCAAGATTGAGTCTGTAGAATGAGATATGGGGTGTCATTGAAATGGATTTAGAATATTTAGGGTTTATGACATGCATGCAACAAATTTAGGAAAAAGTGACACTTGGCGGGAAGTTTCTAAAATTGACCTTGCATGTAAATTTTTTATTGAGTTCTTTAAGATCATAGTGATAGAAAGCATGAGGAAACTCTTCAATCTTCTGATCATAAGAGTGGATGGATTCCATGGGAAATGTGACACACCATTATAGTGTGTGCCTTGAAACATGAATTCGAATAATGAGTAGGAAATGTGATCGTCATGGATTTCATTCCTTTCACAAAAGCCGATGAAGGAAACACCATGACTAAGAATGGTTTCTCCACCTTACCACCATATGTATTATCTGACAAGTCATTGTAGAGAGCCTTTAACACATCAAAATCACTTATGTGAGATAGACATGTCGAAGGTTGAATTTTAATGTAAGTCATGAAAGATATGCAAATATCTGAAACGGACTTTGAGGACTTAGCTTGTCATCCAGCCCTCCTTCTAGCACCATCAATGTTGACAGTGTTGGACTCGCCAACATGTCAGGGGATCTCCCCTGTAAGAATTCCCAACTAGACCTCATAAAGTTTGGATTAGGAGTCCCAGTAATGGGTAATAGATCTATACCTTGACTGCAATAGTGCATAGAGGTAAGTGTGATATATTTGTTTGAAGCAAGTGTGTGACCTTGCAACAAGTCAAGTGAGATGCATGGTGGGTTCTAACACATAGAGGGGGAAAAGGAAGTGTGCCCCTTAGAAGCATGTTATAGTATGCAACTTGAAAGGAATACACGAGCGGAATGACATCACAAGCTAGAAGGAAAAATAGTCCACAATCCAAAGTTACAGGTTAAACCAACAACGTGAGTTCAATAAGATTCATACAATAGTATACAAAATATTTCATACAAAAATGCATAACTTAAACAAAATACATTGTTAAAGTAACCAGAAGAGTCGAACTACAATAAAAACATATGCATGAAGATGTGTTGACTCTCTTTTATATATTATATTTATATATATTATATTATATATTATATATATATATATAATATATATATTTATATTATATAATTATATATATATATATATATATTATATTATATATATATATATTTATATATATATTTATTATATATTAATATATATTAAGTGAAAGTACAATCCATATATACACGATTGACAGCCACTAGACACAATAGTGGAACATTATAGTCAACGTTGTCTACTCCTCTAAAGAGAGGTACTCACTCTATGATGTGGAGAAGCCAAGGATCGTGACAATACTCTCTAAGTGTTCTCTAAGCAATGACTTGCCAAATGTTTGGCTCCCAAAAGCTTGTACTATGAGTTATGAGGTTCTATATATAACAAAGGCTGGGGTGACCCTTGACATTTCCCTTTGACTCTTGGACTACCCTCATGACTCTTCACATTAAAATAATGATTGCTCAAATTCCACTAATGAATCTTGGAATTTCTTCTACAATACCTTAACAATAATACAATTCCCACATATACCCATATGGGACAAAATACCCTTGTGTTAGCCTGACAAGACAAGAAACATCACTCGGGGTCTTGGGTAAAAACCAACTCAGTAACCTCATTATAGTGATCTTCGGTGACAAACTGATACCAAGCTTCGTATTGTTTTATTATGTCCTTGTATTGTTTGATGGCATCTTTGTCAAAGCGGACCGTTGCCTCCATGGCGTTCGGGTATATGGTTTTGAAACCTTTGTCTAGCTCATCCTCAACCCTGTGCAACACTTTCCAGAGTGGTGGTTGGACCACTGATGTACCTTTGCATATTCTCTGTGTTGAGTTGCATGTCATCACGAGTGGCTATGCGCATCAAACTACTCTATGTACTTGTCGATACCCAACATGACTTGGTTCTTCCTCATGGATTAGAAGACGGTTTCTATGGAATGGATCTTGTGCATTCACACTATGACATCCAGACTCTTGAACAACCATGCATAGGAAGCCACAATTCTAGTGATGAGTGGAGGGAGCTGCTCATAATTCTAGATATGCATCCCAATCCATGCTTTGTCAAGCTCAACCTGTAGCTTCATATTCTTGTGCAAGTAAAGTGGGGCTCCCTTGTACCTCATTATCCATAATTTGATGTGCACAATATCAATGTGAATGTCTTTGATTTTTTGAGATTTTTGTGCACACTACCGTTGAAAGCCATACAAGTGGACAAATTCTTTGGGAACGGTGAAAAATATTCTATGCATTCTCTACATGGTGGCCTCCAAAGTTAATATCTCCACCATTATTGCTTTCTTCATCTCTTTCATGGTATATCCTATGGATTTCTCTTCTCTTTTCCTAGTCTCTTGAAATTCCTTCTAATCGATCATTCTTAGCTATCAAGAACTTGACCGTTGACGTCGTGGCTTCTATATAAGCCTTAGAAGCCTCGGCCATGGAAACTAGATGCCTTCTAAAATCTGGTATAATCACCCTTTCTTCTTTGTGCACAGGTGATGTATGATCATGCATGAGCTACTTTGTTCCTGCCTATACAATCCTATGCTGTGTCTCATCAAATTCCATATTATACACATCAATCTCTAGATCAACATCCAGGAGGATAAATTCTCCTTTCTCGCTCAAGACTAGTTGTGGTTCTAGAGGTGGCGAAGATTGTAGTTTGACCTCAGATGTTCTCGACATGAGATTGATGTCTTGGTCCTCTAGCTCTTGTTCTGTCTCCATGTCTGTTACCTCAACAAACTACTCAACATGCTGAGCAAGTTCTCGAACCTACACCTGCTCACCTTCTTCTTCATTTGTTGGCTTCTTTGATATCCTAATCTATATCTATGCAGTTTACTCTGTCAATGTGCCTTGTCCTTCTTCATGTTCATGTTTCTTCATTTCTTCACTCTCTCTCCTCTTGAGCTCTTTTCATGCTTTTAGCTTCTTCTCCATCTCCTCCAATCTCCTTTTTGTCTCTTCCAATATTTACTTCTCCCCCTTTCTTTGTGCTACTCCCATGTGATGTTGCATCCTATATTCATCTATCTCCAAAGATACTCTATCAACAAGTGGATCTTATTTGGATTTGTATCTTTGCTTAGCCTCCATGATCTTGGAAATATTCCTCTTGCCTTTGTCATATGCTAGTTTGTTGCTCATTGGAGCTATTGATGTTGCTTCCTATGGTGCTACTGCTTGGAGTGTTGCTTTCCATTCTACAACCATGCTTACCAGTTCATTGAGCCTACAGGAGTTATAGAAATACTTCCAAGGATCTTCCTCCATCGAATGACATGCCCCATGGACCCATGGGATGTACACCTTCACATAGGGGTTCTTTCATATGCAGCGTGGATCATACAAATTGAAACTCTTTGTGTCAAACCTGAAATTCTTCAAGTCCTTGATCTCAACATCTACATATTTCGAGGTAAAAATATTGTACAACCCAATTTGCAAAGGAAGAGTAGGCCATGGTTCCTTCTTCATCCTATGGATTGTTGTTGACAACCTTATAGAGATGTGGTATGCAACCTCTTGAATGACCAACTTGTCCATTGAAAACCTCGGTAACTCATGTGGACATTTATGTGCGCCAAACATCCTGATGAAGGTGCCACTAGGTGAGGCATACCAATCTGCAATGTTGAGTAATACCTACATCACTTCCTAGGACATGCCAAATGGGTCCTATTCAAATATCTTCATGTAAAATAGGGTGATGAAGAGGTGATAGAACCCTGTAATGACTCCTCGGTAGTTGTAATCAGCGAGAAACTTGTAATAAACATTCATAACTTCCTCTGATGATGTCCATGTGCAACCCATGCAAGGGAACTGTTGTTGGGCATAAATTCTACAAGGATATAGAATCTTGCTTGTCAATCCTTAGGCAGATTTGCGGTATTCAACAAATACAATTTTAGTTGAAGATCCAACATGTTCGACCAATTGAAATGCCTTCCTTCATTTGCCAACTTATCCAACCTCAAAACCCAACTCTGTGGAAAGGTCTCCATTTTCTCTTGACCATACAAGTGACATGCAAATATGACCACGAGTTTGTAATACTTCTTCAGTGACGTCGTCTTGTAGACCTATTTGGGTGTTGTCCTGAACTTCGATGATTCATTTACCCAACACTTCAAGATATATCTTGAGTTTGCATTGTTGTTGGGAGTGAAGAACAATGCATCCATGTAGTTCACCTATTATGACAAGTGATACATCTGATGGTATTTTTCCTTCCTGAAGGTGTCAAGTTGTGTTCCACTAGCATTGCTCGGTGTCATTGTCTCAGGATTAGTATGTGAGAAAACCCAGTGAATGATATCCATGCTTGGGGAGGCGAGGTACTTGCATTCAACCTTGTACAAGACTGACTTATGAATGTTGACATAAACATGATGATATTCCAGATCTTCCTTGAAAGTGACTGCAAATATGTCCTTGATTTCTTTCCATGTGATCTTCATGTCCTTCTCTATGAACATCTATGTGTCTGCATAGACGAGAAATTTTATTGGCACCTACCTAACCACGTCTCCAGTATTGCTCTCTACAGTGTCCTTCAATCCAACTCTCCTGGAAATCATGATTCCTGTACTACTAAGAGATTGCTCAATAACGAATGTACATGGACACAGAACAAACACTAGTGACATGCAAATGTCATTTTAAACACAATGCACTTCAAGGACTGTTGGGAAAGATTGCGCAATGGTGACTCTAGGAGGCTGAAAGATGTTAGTTGGAGCTACACATTGCTCAGTCCCAGGTGCTAGTGAGCTTGTTGATGACTAGAACTGTAGAGACCACAATCCATCTAGGTTTCCTATGGACTAGAACTGCGCAATGTGCAGTTCATTCTACCTTGATTGCTGGCTAGGATTGTACATTATGCAATACCAGTGGTAAAGAATGGGCAGTGACTTCCTGGACAAAATAGAGCACAATTGGAGGTTAGTGGCTGGTAGTCTCTACAAAATTTTTGGGACAAATGTAGAGACTCAAGTTCAAGAATGCATAGAGCATGCCAGTGAAAGCAATATTTGAGCCAAGGCAACCCATATTTTCCCAAGGGCGACTTGAAAATGAGTAGATTCAAAATTGAAAGTAATGGATGGTGCAAATAGGAGGGAATGATCACACATTCATTCAAAACCAATGCCGAAATCAGTGAAATAGATTAGCAATGAAGCTGGTGGAGAGGGTCACCGCAACGAGGACCATTAGTGCAAAAGCAATGTTATGCATGCGACACTTAGGAAATACGATGAAAAACTTAACACAACACTTATACAAGTGTTTACGGTGTTGGAATTGCGAACATTTCAAGGGGATATCTCCAATAAGAAGTCCCAATTAGACCTCAAACTGTTTGTTGTAGGAGTCCCTGTAGTGGGTCGTAAGGTAATTCCTTGACCATGATGTCGCACATAGGCAAGTAGGATACTCTGTTAGCAACAAGGTTGTGACTGATGCAGTGAGTTAAGGAAGGCGTATGAGAGGTTCCAAAACTTTTAAGGGGGAAGGAGGTGAAGGTGAGTTCCAGGTTGAAAGGGATTGGTCCCAACTCGGCTAGGAACACTCAACATAGAGGACATGCACAGCTTCTGGTAGATTAGTCGACATGGATGCGAAAGTCGCAAAACATAAGTTGAGATAACACAAAAAAATATCACACTTCATTCCAAGATGAGTATGACAGTTGATATAACAAGTTTCAGAGAAAGGTCTCTCTGATGTCCGGAAGAGAAGTCGACATGGACAGTGATAGCATTAACAACATATGCAACACATTAACAACAAGATTCATATAAATGCATACAAATCAATTCATATACAAGTACCTATGTTAAACAACATATATCATTGAGGAAACTGGATTATTCCAAATATAATAACAACATATGCATGAAAATGTGTTGGCTTTTGTTATATAAAGAAGTGTAAGTGACAATCATACAATACACCATGTAAACCTACTAGCCCCATCAATGGAACATTACAACCACATGCGCTTGCTCCTCCAAAGAGATCTACTAGCTCCATTTGGTGGATAAGCCAAGGCATGTTACAATTCTATCCAAGACTTCTTCAAGATAGTCTTAGTAGAAGCTTGGTCGACCAAAATCCTATACAATGAGTTATGAGCGACTTTTTATAGCGAAGGGTGGGGTGACCCTTGACATTCCCCTTTATGACTATTCAACTATCCTCATGACTCTTCACCTACTCTATGACTATTACATTCACTCTTGAGACTTGACTTACACTTGACATGACTCAACATTATAATGCACATGAACCCATGTGAACAATGGCTTGAATAAGCCAAACTAGACACCACTCTGATTTAGACAACTATAGAAGTCAACCTGATGCAGGTGCATGCACTCAGACGGGAAAAGCTTGCTGTTCCTATGTTTTTTGTTAGATTTAGAAATAGAATATGCCATCTTTTTAGATAGAATAAGGCATGACAAAGAAAAGCTAAGATTTTTAAGTACTGTTGCTTTGTTTGGGTAATCGCTTTTGTAATAAAGCAGCTAGAATAGGAATGGGAAAAATCAGCTGCTAAGTAGGAAAGTTTCTTCTAGATTTAGATTTTATATATGCATGAAAAAAACCGTGTCAAGTGGCTGGAAAAAACGCGCAGACCTGGGTGTGAAGGATAGGAATAAAAGAGTAAGCTGTGTAATAAAAGAGGGGCGCGCTGTTCATAATTGAATTGAATAGAACAATAGAAAAATGGGTTCCAAACTGGCGGTGTCAATTTGATATGCATGCTTGTAATTTATGAATTAAGTGGTGCGCATACTGTCAATTGCAATTCTATTTGTATATGCCTGTAAGTTGAACTTGAAGCTGTGCGCATAATGTCAATGGTTTATTGTATGTCAATGGTTTAATGTTTGTATGCCTGTAGCGTTGAATGGAAGGGTGTGCAGTCTATTGAGAGACTGTGTTAAATTTCCGCATAGCGTGACTGCTAAACCAACGAGTCCTTGCCTTGCCGGTCGATTCCAAACGCTGTCCTCATAATAGAAATTGATTTGTGTGGTTAATAGTATATGCATCGAATTGTGGTTTATCCCTGCTGTACGTTGTCTCCATAATCAAATGCGCAGTCCACAGATGATGAAGGCCGGACAGGGTTGGTTTAATGTTGATAAAGAGTGTTAATTTCTGCGCGCGGCCTGTCATAGTAGAATACGCACTGATTTAATTTAATGGTTTTGAATTGGTTTTAGTTCATAGAAGTTGTTGTGGCAATAATCCGCAACTGGTGACAATTGCGTTGGTTACAAGGGGGACTGTGTAGAATTGAATGACCGTGGAAAGCTGTGCGCCACCGTTGCCTGGAGTAATATACCCACATTCATAGATTTGTGGAAAGAAGGATTTTGTGTGCAGAATATTTATATACCGTTTCCTTTAACATTGTGACAGATCTACAAAGCATTATATATATTGCAGGGAGAGAGAGTTCATGACTGAGGGTCTCCAGGAATTAGCAAAGGAACAAACAGAAGAGATAGAAGATATCGCCACCAGATTTGGAAGGTTGTCATTGCAACCAGACAGCAGTCCATCATTTTTAGTATCAGAGCCAGCCACTGACATAGAGTTGAATCTCAGGAGCAAGAGAGGGATGGCTTTCAGGGTTGGAAGAGGACGAGGACGTGGACGTGGTGGAAGAGGACGGCATGCTGAGAATGTCGAATTGAGGGAAGAAATAGAGGAGCTGTGAGCTAGGTTGGATGCACTAACCTCCGGCAGGAATATAGATGATGGAGACGTGAGTGAACCCGAAGCTGAAGCTATTGAAGAGGAAGCGGTAGAGATTCCTCCTGAGATGAAGCTCTTTCAGTCAGTGATGAAAGCCACACCCAGGCCATGGAACCAGTTAGTACCAGTATATCAAGGAGGACTAAATCCAGAGGAGCTAATTGACTGGATTAATAGCATGGAGAAATTCTTCGATTATGAAGAAATGGAAGAGGAGAAGAAAGTAAAGTTTGCTGTCACCAAGTTAGTAGGCCATGCAGCGCTTTGGTGGGATGGTGTACAGGCGGAAAGGAGAAGACTGGGCAAGCAGCCAATCAAGAATTGGAGCAGGATGGCAGTGAAGCTTAAAGGTAAATTTCTACCCATTAACTATCAACAAACATTGTTTAGGCAAATGCAAAATCTCAGGCAGAGAGCTTTGACAGTAAAA
>APFE030982707.1:67880-109283 GCA_000404065.3 Pinus taeda
ATATTGCTGGGGAGGCCTTGGCAATATGACAGAGCAGCCATGCATGATGGGAAGAGGAACACCTACAAATTTGGAAAGGATGGTGTCAATCATACATTGTTGCCTTTGCAGGAGGATGTACCAGGACAGAAGACTGATTCAAAAACTCTGTTATTTGGAGGAAAGGAATACTTAGAGCAGACAGTGGATGTACAGTTGAAACAAGAAGAACTCACAGCAGCTGAGTTGGAAGAGGAAGTTCATGCGAATGGAGAAGAGGATCAGCTGGAAGAACTGGTATCTGAACTGACAAGTGAGACTGTTAAAACTTGTAGTTTTCCAACTGACAAGTTGTGCATGAATGCAGGTGATGAGATGGTAACAACAGAAAGCTTGGCCTGTGAAAGTATTGAAGATTGCACAGAAAGTTTTTCAAAGGAGTTTACAGGTTTATGGCATGAGTTAAGTGTTCTGGAGCAGAGACTAGAAGCACAGAGGATAAGTATTCAGAATATAAAAACAGAGATGAATGGAAATAAAGAGGTTCCAGAACACAGAGGTATTCTTGAAGAAGATGATGTTGAGGAGAGACTAACTGATAGTCTCAAGAATGATTGGGATCAACATACTGAAGTGCTGGCAGTGGGAAATAAGGCACTAAGGCCTTATGATTTTTATTCTGATAAGTGTTTTGTGAATGCAGGTATTGTTGCAGGTACTGGTGAATATTTGACTCAGTCAAGCAGTCAAATGAAAGGAGAAGGAGTTTTCTGTTCCAGAAGACAAGAGGGCATGGATGATCGGGTGGCAGTCATAACAGAAACAAGCATAGAAGCAAGAAGTCAGTGGGTGACAGTACAAACTGAGCAAGCCATCTTAGCTCAGCAGGCAGCAAGAAATCAGCAGCTGGAAGAATTATTGGACAAAGAAATTGAGCTTATTAGAAGAATCATGTTGAAAGCATCTCATCCGAAACCATCAACAACGAAGAGAAGCAGCGGAAGCAGCGGCAAGATGAAAACAAAGATAGATTATGAAAGCGAAGCTAATGGAACAAGCCAGCGTAAAATATGGGGACCTGGAGAAAGGCAGCAAACAGCAGATGGGTACTTGCAAAACAAAGTATGGGATCCAGGTGGACAAGAAAAAAAAAAAAAAAGCATGATCAAGAGCTCATGATAATTTTCAACCTTGGGAGTCTGATGCAGGTGCATGCACTCAGACGGGAAAAGCTTGCTGTTCCTATGTTTTTTGTTAGATTTAGAAATAGAATATGCCATCTTTTTAGATAGAATAAGGCATGACAAAGAAAAGCTAAGATTTTTAAGTACTGTTGCTTTGTTTGGGTAATCGCTTTTGTAATAAAGCAGCTAGAATAGGAATGGGAAAAATCAGCTGCTAAGTAGGAAAGTTTCTTCTAGAGTTAGATTTTATATATGCATGAAAAAAACCGTGTCAAGTGGCTGGAAAAAATGCGCGGACCTGGGTGTGAAGGATAGGAATAAAAGAGTTAGCTGTGTAATAAAAGAGGGGCGCGCTGTTCATAATTGAATTGAATAGAACAATAGAAAAATGGGTTCCAAACTGGCAATGTCAATTTGATATGCATGCTTGTAATTTATGAATTAAGTGGTGCGCATACTCTCAATTGGAATTCTATTTGTATATGCCTGTAAGTTGAACTTGAAGCTGTGCGCATAATGTCAATGGTTTATTGTATGTCAATGGTTTAATGTTTGTATGCCTGTAGCGTTGAATGGAAGGGTGTGCAGTCTATTGAGAGACTGTGTTAAATTTCCGCATAGCGTGACTGCTAAACCAACGAGTCCTTGCCTTGTCGGTCGATTCCAAATGCTGTCCTCATAATAGAAATTGATTTATGTGGTTAATAGTATATGCATCGAATTCTGGTTTATCCCTGCTGTACGCTGTCTCCATAATCAAATGTGCAGTCCACAGATGATGAAGGCCGGGCAGGGTTGGTTTAATGTTGATAAAGAGTGTTAATTTCTGCGCGCGGCCTGTCATAGTAGAATACGCACTGATTTAATTTAATTGTTTTGAATTGGTTTTAGTTCATAGAAGTTGATGTGGCAACAATCCGCAACTGGTGACAATTGCGTTGGTTACAAGGGGGACTGTGGAGAATTGAATGACCATGGAAAGCTGTGCGCCACCGTTGCCTGGAGTAATATACCCACATTCATAGATTTGTGGAAAGAAGGATTTTGTGTGCAGAATATTTATATACCGTTTCCTTTAACATTGTGACAGATCTACAAAGCATTATATATATTGCAGGGAGAGAGATTTCATGACTGAGGGTCTCCAGGAATTAGCAAAGGAACAAATAGAAGAGATAGAAGATATCGCCACCAGATTTGGAAGGTCGTCATTGCAACCAGACAACAGTCCATCATTTGTGGTATCAGAGCCAGCCACTGACATAGAGTTGAATCTCAGGAGCAAGAGAAGGATGGCTTTCAGGGTTGGAAGAGGACGAGGATGTGGACGTGGTGGAAGAGGACGACATGCTGAGAATGTCGAATTGAGGGAAGAAATAGAGGAGCTGCGAGCTAGGTTGGATGCACTAACCTCCGGCAGGAATATAGATGATGGAGACGTGAGTGAACCCGAAGCTGAAGCTATTGAAGAGGAAGTGGTAGAGATTCCTCCTGAGATGAAGCTCTTTCAGTCAGTGATGAAAGCCACAGCCAGGCCATGGAACCAGTTAGTACCAGTGTATGAAGGAGGACTAAATCCAGAAGAACTGATTGACTGGATTAACAGCATGGAGAAATTCTTCGATTATGAAGAAATGGAAGAGGAGAAGAAAGTAAAGTTTGCTGTCACCAAGCTAGTAGGCCATGCAGCGCTCTGGTGGGATGGTGTACAGGCAGAAAGGAGAAGACTGGGCAAGCAGCCAATCAAGAATTGGAGCAGGATGGCAGCAAAGCTTAAAGGTAAATTTCTACCCATTAACTATCAGCAGACATTATTTAGGCAAATGAAAAATCTTAGGCAGAGAGCCTTAACAGTGAAGGAATATACAGAAGAATTCTATAAGGTGAGCATAAGAGCTGGAGAAGCCCAGAATACAGCTGAGAGAGTGACAAGATATATGAATGGCCTCAGAATGGACATTCAGGATGAGATTAGTTTATTGTCTCCAAAAACAGTAGAGGAAGCCTATCAGATAGCATTGAAGGCTGAAGAAAAACTCATGGGGAAGCAGTCTGCCTGTGGGAGAGGGACTTTCAGAGGGAAAGAAAGTCAAGGTGGTAGTGGAAGATCTACAGCACCTGCAGAAGGAGCTAGCAGTAGCTCAACCCAGCATGCATCCATAGGAGGTGATGCAAGTGGTATCAGAGCCTAGCTCTGTTTTCATTGGAGAGTGATTGTTTTGTTTTGTTGAAGAATTGAAGCGTATTTTTGATTATCAGATCCGATATGCAACATACACAAGTGAGTAGGTTAATTGCATGTGGTGATTTTTGCACTGATGAATTTTGACTTACAGGAATAGTGAAGAAATTTCAGCAAGAAGAAGGAGAAGTGAGTGTGGCAGAACCTGAAGATTCAACAGAGGTTGACTAAAGTTGCAGATGGGAGAAGCCTACAGGAGCAGTAGAGGATGCTCAAAAGGTTCGAGCAGAGAACCAATGGTTACCAAAAGGCCAGATCCGGAGGAAAGGATTGGTGAGGTAAGTGGCAGCAAGAGAGCTTGCTGTGGCAGAGGCTTCATGCAACGCATAGCTGAAGAACTTATGGCGATGGAGAAGGCTACTAATAGTCATAAAGGAGACAGAGGAAGAGGTTCAGAAAAATGCCACAGAAATGAGACGACTGGTGGAGTTCGAGAAAGAGAGATTGCAGAAATAAAGGCACAGTTACAGGTATTGGAAGAACGGCTGCAAGACCAGGAAAAGCA
Source organism: Pinus taeda (assembly GCA_000404065.3). Lineage (NCBI taxonomy): Eukaryota > Viridiplantae > Streptophyta > Pinopsida > Pinales > Pinaceae > Pinus > Pinus taeda. Next base: position 71,791 of record APFE030982707.1, read on the forward strand.
GGAAGGAAAATGGCTCTTTCCACTGAAGGGAAAGAGAGTGATCTGGGGACAACTACAGACGAGGTTGAGGCAAATTCTGATTGCCTTGGTGAGAAAGGGACTTAGAATTCTTGTGCCAGAGATGAAATTTGAAGATTCCACATACAGATCTGATCAAAGGGAAGTGATGAAGAAAGCAGTCAAGAATAAAAATTCTTGTGGTTTTAAAGCTGATGAGTTGTGTATGTTTGTAGGTGCAGAGGAGGTTACCATTGATGAAACAGAAGAGGACAAAGTCATTGACGATTTCTTGAGTTATTGGGTAAATCCAGATCAGCTGGATAATGTAAAACCATGTGTTTTTATAGCTGACAATTGTGATGTGATGACAGGTTTCTCTGAGGAGGATGTGCCATCTTGTGAAACTGTTACAGCACAAGAGGAAGTTCTTATGGATGCAGAAGAAGTGAAGGAGGTAACAGTTGATACTGTTGAACATTTTGTGCAAGCTGAGAGTTTACATGCAGGTGATGAGATGGTAACAATAGAAAGCTGGGATTGTGAAAGTATTGAAGATTGTACAGAAATCTTTTCAAAGGAGATGATAGGTTTATGGCATGAGTTAAATGTTCTGGAGAAGAGACTAGAAGTACAGAGGATAAGAATTCAGAATATAAAGGTAGAGATGAATGAAAATAAAGAGGTTCCAGAATACAGATGCATTCTCGGAGAAGATGTTGCAGAGGGACAGGAAGTTTGGGAGGCAGCAACATCCATATTGACAGCTCAGACAACAGTGATGGCAGCATAAGGAAAACAGCAGAAGATTGCGAGAGCACAACCAGTGGAGAGATGCAACATAAAGTGTGGAGACCTGGAGAAGAACAACAGACAAAAGCAGCAACAAATGGAAACTTGCAGAATAAAGTATGGGATCCAGGCACATGATCAGGAGATCATGATTAATTTTAAGGTTGGGTGTATGATGCAGGAGCATCTAGAACATTTCCATTTGTAAATATAGAATAAAATGGAGATAGGGTTTCTATTTTTTTTTAGCCAAAATTAGGATAAAAGCTGGGAATAAGGCTTCAAGCTTTAATTCCTTATGTAAAAAAAAAGAAGAAAAACTTGCTTTTCCTAGGAGATAAGATTTCATCTGATCCTTATGTATGTTTCTTTTAATTATAAATAAAGTGACCAAACGCTCTCAAGAGAAGGAGAGAGGGAGAGGAGTGTGCCAGAGAAGTATTATTATAATTCCTCTCAGCGTTGTTATGAAGAAGTGATTTCCTGTTGAAATATATGCATGTGGTAAATAAATGGAATGGTCTTTTTATTTCTTGGTTGAATTGCTTGTCTATGTATTGAAATGCTGGAGCGGCTTTACTATTCAGAGCTTAATGCTTTGTTGTGTGATTTCTCTAGACAGCATATATATATAAAATTTGTTTTGGTATGGTTAACCGAAGGGACTGTATGTGCATGTGGAAAGTGTTATGTGTGCGCTATTTCAATAGAACTGTGTTGTATGCCTGTGGTGGACTATAAATGGTGTGCATTCAGAATGATAGATCGGTAGAAGTATGTGGATTTATAGGGTAATTCTGGGCATTGAACTGTGAAAATTAAACCAGTGTATAGTGTATCGATCGTGCACCATAAATCCGTTAACCTGATTTTATTGAACAGTGAACCGAAATTCATAGAAAAAGGCAGCGAACTATCGGTTTGCGCGGAGAGGTATCTCTTACAAGACTGAGAAACCAGAAATGCATCAAGTTGAGAGCAGAACTGTAGCGGTGGAATGGTGTTGACAATACCGTGGTATTGGTCCGCTATAAAACCCTATGTATAGTGTTCACCGTAACCACAATTCAGTTTGTGTGTTGTAGTAATATTATATATTGAGACCTGTGGTGTACGTTGACCTGCTGTGTGCACAAATGTGCATTGGTTATATTATGAAAGGCTGTGTGTGTTAAGACAGCGTTGCAGGTGATGGTATAGGTTCTGCGTTCGGTTGGAAGTTGTACAAGTGCTGACTGACTTGAATCGCTTGATTACAAAGGCCTCTGACTCTGGAAGACTAAGAAGGGCGATTTACCGTTGAGTAGAAGCCAAGGACCAGAACGTATGAAGAATCTTACTGCATTTGATGATTCGTTGAGTGTTGAAGGCGCATCCAAAGTGCTGGACTGATAAGATGCATTCAAACGTTAAATATTGAGCTTGCTAACCCGTGGTAGTTAGCATAGGAAGATTCCAGAATACAGATGCATTCATTATATATATAGATATATTCCATATATGGTAAATTATAGATATTCAGAGCTTGTTATAATCATCAGTCATAGGATTTTTAATATGAAGAATCTTACTGCATTTGATGATTCGTTGAGTGTTGAAGGCGCATCCAAAGTGCTGGACTGATAAGATGCATTCAAACGTTAAATATTGAGCTTGCTAACCCGTGGTAGTTAGCATAGGAATATCCTGGTTATGCAGGCTAGCTGAGCCCTGCATCAAGTGGTATCAAAGCGGGAACAGTGTCCTTTGAAGGTTCATTGTTTTTTTGTTAATTGCATGTGATGATTTTTGCACTGATGAATTTTGACTTACAGGAATAGTGAAGAAATTTCAGCAAGAAGAAGGAGAAGTGAGTGTGGCAGAACCTGAAGATTCAACAGAGGTTGACTAAAGTTGCAGATGGGAGAATCCTACAGGAGCAGTAGAGGATGCTCAAAAGGTTCGAGCAGAGAACCAATGGTTACCAAAAGGCCAGATCCGGAGGAAAGGATTGGTGAGGTGAGTCGCAACAAGAGAGCTTGCTGTGGCAGAGGCTTCATGCAACGCATAGCTGAAGAACTTATGGCGATGGAGAAGGCTACTAAAAGCCATAAAGGAGACAGAGGAAGAGGTTCAGAAAAATGCCACAGAAATGAGATGACTGGTGGAGTTCGAGAAAGAGAGATTGCAGAAATAAAGGCACAGTTACAGATACTGGAAGAACGGCTGCAAGAGCAGGAAAAGCAGAAAGGAAAATGGCTCTTTCCACTGAAGCGAAAGAGAGTGATCTGGTGACAACTGCAGAGGAGGTTGAGGCAAATTCTGATTGCCTTGGTGAGAAAGGGACTTAGAGTTCTTGTGCCAAAGTTGGAGGTTGAAAATCCCACATGCAGATATGTTAAAAGGAAAGTGCTCAAGAAAGCAGTCAAGACTAAAAAGTCTTGTGGTTTTAAAGCTGATGAGTTGTGTATGTTTGCAGGTGCAGAGGAGGTTACCATTGATGAAACAGAAGAGGAGAAAATCATTGATGATTTCTTGAGTAATTGGGTAAATCCAGATCAGTTGGATAATGTAAAACCATGTATTTTTATAGCTGACAATTGTGATGTGATGACAGGTTTCTCTGAGGAGGATGTGCCATCTTGTGAAACTGTTACAGCACAAGAGGAAGTTCTTATGGATGCAGAAGAAGTGAAGGAGGTAACAGTTGATACTGTTGAACATTTTGTGCAAGCTGAGAGTTTACATGCAGGTGATGAGATGGTAACAACAGAAAGCTGGGATTGTGAAAGTATTGAAGATTGTACATAAATCTTTTCAAAGGAGATGATAGGTTTATGGCATGAGTTAAATGTTCTGGAGAAGAGACTAGAAGTACAGAGGATAAGAATTCAGAATATAAAGGTAGAGATGAATGAAAATAAAGAGGTTCCAGAATACAGATGCATTCTCGGAGAAGATGTTGCAGAGGGACAGGAAGTTTGGGAGGCAGCAACATCCATAGTGACAGCTCAGACAACAATGATGGCAGCACAAGAGGCACTAAGGCCTTATGATTTTTATTCTAACAATTGTTTTGTGAGTACAGGTCTTACTGAAGAAGCTGGAGAAAGTTTGCTGGACAAAGAAATTGATTTAATCAGAAGAATCATGTTGAAAGGGTCTCAGAGAAAGACATCAGCAAGGAAGAGAAGCAACTGAAGTAGCAGCAAAGGAAAGACAGTGGAAGATTGCAAAAGTGCAGCGAGTGGAGCAAAGCAGCATAAAGTGTGGAGACCTGGAGAAGAACAACAGACAAAAGCAGCAGCAAATGGAAACTTGCAGAATAAAGTATGGGATCCAGGCACATGATCAGGAGATCATGATTAATTTTAAGGTTGGGTGTATGATGCAGGAGCATCTAGAAGATCTTCATTTGTAAATATGGAATAAAATGGGGATAGAGTTTCTATGTTTTTTTAGTTAAAATTAGGATGAAAAATAGAGAATAAAGCTTCCAGCTTTAATTCATTGTGTAAAAAAGGAAAAATCTTGCTTTTCTTAGAAGATAAGCTCTGATCCATCCTTTATGTACATATCCATTATTATTTAAATAAAGTAGCTGAGCTCTCATCTCATCAGAGAGGGAGGAGCGTGCCAGAAATGTTGTAATAAAAAGATCCCTCGGCGTTATGAAGAAAAATAAGTGATAGTTGGTTAATTAGATTTGAAAGTCGATGGTAATGCTTTTGAATTTCCACAGTTCTTAATAGGGCCGATTTGATTTGAATGAGAAAAAATATATATCTGTGCATTAAAGTATTTGATGTGATAGTAGATGATCAAAGGCGAACAGTGAACCGAAATTCATAGAAAAAGGTAGCGAACTGTGTTATTGGTTTGCGCGGAGAGGTATCTCTTACAAGACTGAGAAACCAGCAATGCAACAAAAAAATAAACAAGCCACAAGCAAGTATGACTCAGCAGAACTCTGTTAAGCGCAAATATGAGGGAGCGTTGCTGCTGTAAGTAATCGCTTCCATAGCCTACCTGTCAGCAGGGAGGTTTGCTATTTAGTGATGAACAGTTTGATAGGGATGCGACTGTGTAATGATCAAACCGAGGATTTTAATTAAGAATTCCCACAGTGCTTAATTCAATATATATATAACTGTGTATTGACACCGCCAGTGTGGCGCCAAAGTCTGCGATTGGTAATTCCATATGTATACACTGCCTGAATAAAGGCTTGCAAGGACCATGGCTCGGTAGGAGGAAGATCTACGGAATTAACACGCTCTGACCTTTCTGCTCGTTTTCGAAGTCTCAGGCTCACCCTTCTTCCCTGCGACTCTCGAACTATCACGCCTTTCATGTGTTACAGTTCCTCTTCCTTATGGAGCAAGTCGGCTGCCTGTAACAGCCCTGTTCATAATAATAGAAGAACAGGCGGGGTTCGGCTGATACTTCACGGTTCGGTGATGCATTTATAAATTTTAGAGGTTCTGAATTTGTGTTGTGAACTTTCGGAGGAACCCCTGCGCCTGAGCGATTGATTTTTCCCTCGAAGAGTGTATATTCACAAAGTTTAAAGCACAGTATAAGTGGAAGACTCGTTGTTGTATGTGGTGATGGTGAATACATAATTTATACGACACTGTGTTGTTGGTAGTGTTTCTATGTATGCGGATATCTGTGTGTGGCAGCAGGTTTTAATTTGTAACTTAATATAAAGTGTGAATTTAATTTTGCTTAGTGAAAGATGAGATGTGTGGTTATTAGAAGTGTGTTGAAGATCCTACCAAATAATAATAACATGCTTTATGTGTGGTTATTAGTTCGTGTAGAAGTGTGTTGAAATAACCTCACCTTTAAGATCTTGCCTGATCTTGTCTTCTTCCCACTGCTGCAATCTTCTTCACTTGTGTATGCTTGCACATCAAATCTGCTACTAAAAGTGGATGCAGGATACCATATAGGTTTTGATACCACTAAATCATATATGGTGAATTATATATATATATTCTATAATTTGGAAGATTGTCTAATATATATATTGACACTTTATACGGTGTTGGGTGCCTCCTTGTTTTCAGCTTCAATTTCTCTACTACCTCTGTAGAAACCAAGTTGTCAGTGCTGCCACTATCAATGATCATCTGGCAACATTTCCCTTGAACTTTGCATACTGTCCTAAACAAAGTTTTTCTTTGTGGCGGTTCAGTCACCTCCTTTGCTGATTTGATCAAAACTTTGTTAAGTACCAAAGACTCTCCACTTTCTGGTGTATCCACCTCTTCTATCACTGCTGCCACTGGTGCCTCTTCCTCAACTGGAGCAACAATTGCATTCCTCTGCTTTATGTCTGCACTCTCTGGGCACTCAAAAGCTCTATGTCCCATCTTATTGCATCTGTATCATCTTACTTCTATGCCTCCTCCTCTGCCTCCTCTACCTCTGGAAAAACTCCCTCTGCCTCTTGCATCACCTCCTGTGGATGCATGCTGGGTTGAGCTACCGCTAGCTCCTTCTGCAGGTGTTGTAGATCTTCCACTACCACCATGCCAAAAGTATTCTGTATGCTGTATTCTGTAGATCTTGGCTGCTTGCCCAGTCTTCTCCTTTCTGCCTGTACACCATCCCACCAGAGCGCTGCATGGCCTACTAACTTGGTGACAGCAAACTTTACTTTCTTCTCCTCTTCCATTTCTTCATAATCGAAGAATTTCTCCATGTTGTTAATCCACCTGATGAAAATGAGATTTTGGGGGTTGCCCAAAATCCCAGTTCCATTTAAAAATCTCAAACCCGGGCCTTTCTATTAATCCCTTCCCTTGACTCCCTCCGCTGTCCATAAAATTACACACAGTTCTACCAGTTTTTCAATTGGAATTCAGAACACACAGTAATTATAAAAATCCACAGGCACACAATACAATTGCTATAAAAATAGCGCATGCACAGCATCTATAAAACACATAAGTATAAACAACATACACTAGAACATGATTATATATATTATATAAAACAGTTACAAAATTAAGGCATTTCAGCCTTAAAACGAGCTCTAGCTCGACTACATCTTGACACTCATAAAATTCCTCACAAACAGATATATCTTTTACACCCTATCACATTACAATTATATAAGAATTTTAGGAAGGATCAATCCTATCCTCTCCTAACTTTCTCCACAAAAGCTTCATGCATGCATGCTTTAAATCTGCTTTATCCTTTTTAAATCTATTTTCTCCTTTAAATCACGCTTTTCTTTTGTTCTGATCCTCTGGTCCACGTTTGCTTGCTTTGTTGCTGGTTGCTCCTGCATCACAACCTCCTCGACATCCTCATGCTAGTCTATAGTAACATATTGGTGCCAAGATTGGTAGTCTTTGACAGTGTCTGTGTGTTCCACTATGACATCCATCTGGAACTTGAACTACCTCCATGGCATCCAGGTACACTGTGTGGGCTCCTCTATCCAACTCATCTGAAAGCATGCATGTCATTGTCCTCAATGTGGCCAGACCAACAACATACTTTTGCATGATTTTTGCACTGATAATGAAGTCTGGATTGGTGGCGACGTGCATAAACTCATCGACGTACAAGTCAAGCTCTTGTTGGCCCTACCTCTTGGTCTTCGCTTGGGTGAGAGTCCCAAGTGATGGAATCACATATGTGTGCACAACAACTTCCATGCTCTTGAATATTTGTGCATGAGAAGCCTATATGCAAGTGATGAGTTGTGGTAGGTCCTCATAGTTCCAGATCTGACTCTGGATACGCGCTTGCAACTCATCTGCATTGGACTTCATAATCTTTAGAAAATGAAGCAAGGCTCCTCTATACTTCATCATCCATGCTCGCATGTTATCAATGTCAACATGTATGTTCTTTAAGATGAGAGATATTCTCACACATGGATGCTGTCATCCGTGAAGATGAACGACTACTTGATGCATAGTATTGAACTTGGAGTACGATGCTCACATAACCATGTCCAAGGACAACACTTCCTCTAGTACTTCCTTCTTCAGTTTAGCTCGGGCATAGTTTTTACCAAGTGTCCTCCCTGCTTGGCCACTTATAGCTCCTTCTCCATTCACTCATTCTCAGCTATGAGGATGCTAACACCGAAGCTAGTGGCTTCAACATACACTCTAGTTGTGTCAGCCAAAGCTATAGGGTCCTTGTGCACATCTATCACGATCACTTGTTCTTCAACTTGCATAGGGGATGTTTGGTCCTCCGGGGTTGGTACTATATCAAAGTTCACAAATCTATGTTAAAATTCATCAAAGGAGTTGTCATGTATCTTTGCTTCCAGCTGACCACCAAGGATCTCAGTGCATCCTTGGTAATTCGAGACTTGCTCATCATCTGGATGCATTGCAGTGAGCTAGTTGACCTCTCTTTGGTGAGGCATGAGGTGAGTGTCCTGTACCAATTCCAGTTGCTCCATGTTTGCATCCAACTATTTTTAAGCCTATTCTATCTCATGAGAAAAGTCTTTCCCCTAAGAGGCCTCACCTGTTCTCTTGATGCCAGTTGTTCAGAAGAAACAACTACTTGTATGGGCACTGCTTCATCTATTTTTACATGATGCACCCCTTGCTGAATATGTTACTCTTGCACTTCCTTCTTCTATTGGCACAACTCTTGTTCTTTCTGGAGTTTCTCCCTCAGCCCATGAAACTCCTTCTCTGCTTCTTCAATTGTCTTCTTATCTCTCTTCCTTCACACAATTCACTTTTCACGTAACTGCCTCTTACATTGAATAGCCATAGCTGCTTGTTCTACAAGTGGATCTTCTCGAAACTGGCATATTTGTTCCTCCTCCATGTATTCGACAATATTTCTCTTCCCTGTGTCATGTACAATTATGCTTGGTTATGCTACCTCTATTGTTGTTGCTACTAGTGCTACTGCTAGTGTTCTCCATGATGTTGCTTCATGTTGTTGTACTAACCACTCTATGACAAAAACAACCTGTTCATTTGGTTTGTATGAACTGAAGCAATACCTCCATGAGTCCTCCTTGACCCAATGACATGCCCCATGGATCCAATTGAACTGAACTCTCATGCAGTGATCCTTCACAATGCAATGTGGGTCATACGGGTCGAAGCTTCACAGGTCGAATGGGTACTTCTTCATATGTTTAGCTTCGAAATCCACTTGTTTTATGCTCTAGATCTAGTTCAACCCAATCACCAATGGAAGAGTGGACCAAGGTGCCTTCTTCTTCCACTACAACCTAGATGTTAATCCTGCTGAGATATGATATGCTACTTCTTGCATGACAAGCACGTCCAAAGAAAACTTTGGTAGAACATGTGAAGGCTTCTCTACACTGAACACTATGATCAAAATGTTTTCTGGTAACACATATCAATATGCAATGCCTAACAATGCCTTCGCTGCTTCTTCTAACATGCAAGGTGGATCCTGTTTGAATATCAACCTGTACGCTAGGGTGAAAAGATGGTCGGACAACCATTTGATCACTCCTTTGGATCTGCACTCAGAGAATATCTTGAAATATGTGCTCACAACAGTATCTGTCAGTGACCATGCCCATTCTAAGCCCGGGAACTCATGTTGGGCACAGACTACATCTAGAATGTAGGCAGACATGGAAATATATGCATGCATGCCTTGGGGCAACTGTCGAGCCTTCGTGACTTGCTCCTTCAGCTAATCAGCCAATATGTCAGACCAGTTGCATGATCTTCCTTCTCTAGCCAGTTGGTCCAGTGCGACCCCCCAACTCTGAGGGAAGGTTTCAGTGCCTTCTTGGCCACTCCGTTGACATGTGAAAATGACTAAGTATTTCTATGCCTTCCTCAATATCTTCATCTGATATATCCGATTAAGGGTCATATTGAAATGAGTTGGCTCCTTTACCCAATCCTTAAAAATGTCTATGGAGTGGCCTCTGTTGATGGGAAAGCTGAATAGAGGGGTGATGATAGTCATGGGCTCATCCATCCGATACGTCTCATCATAGTCTTGTGCCCAGAAGGTCACAAAATTCATCCCATTGACACTGCTCAAGGTCATCGTCTCAGTGTTAATGTGAGAGATGATCCAGCGAATCATATTTGTACATGGGAACATGGGCTATCTACATGCAATCTAGTACAGGCTGGACTTACAAATGTTCACATACACCTGACAGTCTTCAAGGTCTTCCCCAAAAGTACCTGCAAATGTTTCATTCACCTCTTTCCACTAGGGTTTGATGTCCTTGTCTACATACAACTTTGTATCTTCGTAGATCGGCATGCTAGAGGACACCTGTTCCAACTACAACATGATTTGTTTCTTGCGATAATGGTCTCTTACAAGCCATTGAGATAGGCATACACTTGAAAGATCTGGAAACAAGAAACATGCATGGTAAGAAATATGTCAGTGAAAATAAAGCAAATCCAAGGAAGGACACAACACATACCTAGGGAATTGATGAGAAAGATTGCTCAAATTTTATTGGGAGGCTAGGTGAGTGGCTACTACAACTACACAAAAGGTAGTTTGGACTAACTGGAAGGCTAGACTGGCTACTGGATTTGCAAAATGTGCAATCTAGTTGGGTAGTTGGCTACTGGGATTGCACAATGTGTAATCCCAACTGGGGAGGACTATTGGCCTAGGGGAAGATTTGCACAAATTTTTGGGCCAAGTAGCCACTGACCTCCAGAACTACATAATTTATTCCAGGGGGAAGTGCTGGGTCAAAATGCGTAAATCTGGAGAGCAAGGTGAGCCTTCCTTCTCCAGATTGCACAATGCAGCCTTGGTGAAGGCAGAGACCAAGCCAAGGTTAGCCCAACTCATCGTCGGGGAACTGAAAGAAAGTGAGTCGATGAAATGCATGGCGACAGTAAGTGATAGTAGATGTGATAAATAGTGGATGCAAAACATGAATGGAAGATTGAGGATACATATCAACATGCATGTGGGTGAGGTCATTCGCCGATTGTGAGAATGTCCATGCAAAACAGTTTCATGCATACGATAGTAGTGAGATAGTAACGATAATTGAAATAGATCTAGGAGAAGCTATAATATATGTAAACGATAGAAGACGTTCAAATAAATCAAGCAAACAACACTCGCACAAGTGAATACACAAAAAGAAATAGAAATGCTAAAAATGACAAGTTGAGGCCACTTACCTGTGAATACCAGAGTCGGATGTGTCAAAGAGTCATGTATGTTTTGTGGGATCTAATAGCTCTAAGATCAAATTGAATGAATGAGCTCTAATGCGTCGAATAAATAGGTATGGTCTCAAAACACGCATGCCACAAATCTAGGAAAAAGCGACACTTGGAGGGAAACCTCTAAAACAACTTTGCATGTAACACATGATTTCTAAAAATAGCTTCCTAAATCATGGGATGCCTTTTGGATGTTGTCTCTTGCTATTCATAGAGGATCAAGTCATGCATGCATGCAAGTTAAGTTTCCTCGATCCCGGGTGGAACTAGTCAACCGAATTTTCCATGTATGCCAGTGCTCAACTACTTGGGAAAAATGTTTATTACTAATTGTAACCTGGGTTTAATACCAAGGGGATTGCATAATTTTTGGGAAGAGCAGCTGACTGCTGCCCAAATTTGCAGAAATCTTGGGTTGAATAGCCTATTGATGGGAAAAATTGCACAAATACTGCAGGAAGGGTTGGCTGGTAGAATTGTGCAATCCTAGAGCCTAGTAGGCTGTTTTGCTCCAGAAATGTGCAAATTTCACTGGGAAGTTGCTCAACCTCCAGCTGGACCAAGTCTGGGTAAGTAGGCTATGAGGGGAATGGATCAACTATGATCGGCAGGCTGCCTTTGTGCGAGGAAAACACTGAAGCTTGAGTAGTTGACGAAGCAAGACAAAGTGTTGTGTAAGGTTGATAGGGGAAGCTCCAAAATAGGCTAAGGAAAAATTTTGGAGGGTGGTTGTAGCTGCTACAACACTTGGGGACACACTAATAGAATTCCAGATCTATGAATGGACCTTGTTCATGAAAATGAGTCTAACACCTCCAGAAGTATTGTCCAATTCTTAGCTCATCTTGGCTTCACACTAGCTTGATGTAAGATGTATCATCTGCCAGACTCTTGGTTGATTGACACACATTCCAAGCCAAGGCAACATAGTTGTTTCAATTGGGGTTAAGGGGTATATAGATGAACAAGCAGTATGGTCATCAAAGTCTTAGTTTCATCTTTGGTGTTGCTCCACTACCAACAGGCCTGGATATTACCCTAGTGGAATCACATAGGAACACAATAATGGCTCTGCTACTAGTGAGCCTGGTCAGTACCCTAGTGGAATTACTTGCATCACCTCCCTGCATAGGAAACCTTTCTCTTCTTTCACCTTATTCATTTTTCATTTTGAATTTTTTTTACTTCTCATTTTTTTTAATTTTTCATTTTCATTGTGCATAACACTTATTCATTTCAGAAGCAGAAGAAGGATCTAACTTATTGAAAGTAGAGGAGGTTTTTCCAGTAGAGAAGTAGTTTATTATATCTCTAACATGCCTGTTAAGGTTTTCCCCCTCACCTTACTCTACTTGACTAAGTTGAAAAGGGTTAGCCCAGAAACAATTGACTGGAGAAGGTGACACTAGTTAGTGCGCAAGCGTTGTGCTTACATCGAGGTTCACTTCAGAGTATGTATTTTCCTTCGACATATAATGGACTAAGAATAACAAGTTCTTAATACAGAGGCAAGATGGTAGATAACCAAGTAGCGTAGTTGTACAAACCCTCTTGTACTTTACCCAGCTCGTTTCATGAGTCACACATGGTGTTGGGAAATTTAATTGCTTAAATTGCTTTCATTAAATTACCAACCAGGGATACTCGTAAGCTTGTGATGATCCCAACAAAATATATGTACGAGTAGGCAACTAACTCTATGTCTAACTAAATTATTTTTTATTTAATATAATATGCAAGGGAAGAGGCTCCTAATTGAGGAGGTCCTAGTTGTCCTTCCCTACATTATTATAGATTGAAAAGAAATCATTGATTACATAAAACCAAAAACTTGCAATAAAGACAAGAGAATGAATTTTAATTATTGTTGAGATTCAAATAGAGAGAGAGAGACTAACTTAGACCCTTGATTGTCCCCTCATATATTGATCCAAACTAAACTAAGATTCATAAGCATAAGAAATGAAATAACTTGAAACTTAAAAGCAAAAGAATGAATTTCAATTATCATTCAAATCAAATAGAGAGAGCCTAACATAAACATTTGGTTATCCCCTCATATGCTGACCAGGTTTTAATTTAAAACTCATTTATCAATCATAAACAAATCCTCAAACATCTAGGCAATTAAATGAAATAAGATCTATCATGAAATAAAATGTTTCTTTGATCTTTTCAGAGTGAGCTCAATTCTCTTAAGAACAAAGTTACAAGCTATTCCATAAATTCATATACTACATTAACACAATTTATATCTAAAACTATAGAAAGAAAATTGATGTAAAATCGAGATTTATTCTATTCCATCATAAGTTGGATACATGCTCCACGAGTCCTCCTTTTGGAATGTAGGAGGTGCTCCTATTTATACAAAAATGTAAGCAACTAACTCATTAATGGGGATCCGCTAATCCCTCATATGGCTACAACCACTATGAGACACATATTCCTTTATCCATGATTTCTCTCCATAAGATATGCTTGACCCCTATCCCAATTTTCCTTCAAATCTTCAAGAGAATTTGAATTTGAGTCTTGGAGGTCACATAAGAGTATCTTGGAACCTTCCAAATCACCCACACCTGTCACCAAACTCATTCCACCTTTAGGTATAATCAAATACATGTTATTTTTCTAACTTTTAATCACAAATTCACTTTAAATGCATAAAATAAATAACTTTGGAAAATGAAACTATGAACCCATATGGTAATGAAAATATAATGATAATATGATGAAATGAGGTGACAAAATTAGGATAAAGGTGAAAATGGAGTGAAAATGTATGCTAATTTGGCGGCCCAACATATCCCCCAACTTAAGTTATTGCGTGTACTAATGCAATCTATTGCATTGATTTACTTTAACCATGATTTGATCTTTTGAATTGTCTTCCTTTTATATGAACTTTGGTTGATGTTAATTCTTATTTCATCTTCGTATAATCATTTGACAACTTTGTTCCTTTTGCAAAGTGTCATTTTGAAAAATATTTGATTGCAAAATATTAATTTGGTTGGTTCTTATGTGGCAACCAAAATTTATTACTATTGGTTCTTGTGTAACAATACTTTTTTTATTTTTGTGTTGCATCAAAATAATTTGAAAACATTTAATCAACCATTCATTCTATGATCATCATTTGCAAAACATGTAACGTTTTGTATCATAATGCAATAGTAGTTGTTTGGAAAATTATGTTGGTTAGGATGGCATGTGTATAGAGGACATATATGACATATGAAAGATAATATATAGCAAAATGTGAATATGAGGTATGAACATGAATTCCCCCTCCAACTAGAGATATGACAATGTGAAAAAGGAAGCAAGGAACTTTCCAAAGTTACAATTTTAAGCATTTTAAGGAATTGCATCACTAAAAATTAGAAAACCACATACCTTCACTTACCCTCAATGTACATGAGCTGTGGACGTTGAAGAGTGTGGTTGTTGATGTTGTTGGATCATGGAGTATGTAAACAAAGGAATTTGGATCTTCTTTTGTGTTCTTTTTGTTGATGAAAAGGGTTGAATCTTTATTGTTGTTATGACAAATTGATCTGCTGCAAACTTCTGAAATGATGTAGTCTTCAATCATTGCAACACCCAATGGTACAATTCTAGTCATGTGAATAAACGTGTCGATGTTGAGCATGAATAGAAGTCATCATATTACTGACCATTGATATATGTCGTTAACCAATGTGAGGCAACTCACCATTAATGTCAATGAGTGCCAAGGTAACTAAGTACAGCTTGCGAAAGGTGAATAGATGACCTGATGTTGAGCCACTTGCAAGATCCAACGATCAAGGGACATTGGTGTATTCCCATGATTGCTGGTGAGAGAGCCTATTATTAGGGCATCCAAGCCTCAAGGTACTACTAAGGACTCTAGCCTTGAACTTAGATAATGTGCTGATGTCGATAGGCCAAGACTTGTTAGAAGGAAGGCCTTAAGGAATCCTCCATCATCTAACTCGAGCATGAAACAATAATTTTGAAAGATTATGGATGAGAAATTTTATAGTGGATCAAGGTTTATTTGGAAAAATGAAAAGGAAATGGAATGGATTAGCTTTGTAGAGGAGTTGAATGTTTTTATTGATGGGTTACAGGGTAGTGAAAGTGAGGCAAGAAAATGACTCTGAAGGAACTTTTATTGACTGAAAAAGTGAGAATGAAATGAAGGTTTTATTTACTAAAAAGGGAGGAATACAATGGTGAATGTAAAGGGAAATGAAGCAAATGTTTTATTGAGTGAAGAAGCATGGATGCAATGGAGACACTGGGATCTTAAAGGCTTGCAAGTGATGGATTTTATATAACATCGTGTGCTCATGCATTGATGAATGTAAAGGGAAATGAAGCAAATGTTTTATTGAGTGAATAAGCATGGATGCAATGGAGACACTGGCGTCTGAAAGGCTTGCAAGTGATGGATTTTATCTAACATTGTGTGCTCATGCATTGATAATTTTCTTGTGAAAGAAATGTGGTCTTTGAGAGAATTTTCAATGATTTGATAGATATGATGACATTCTCCAACTTTGCTTACCCAAAAGCATGTCCTCATGCTTGAAATGGTGTCTTTAAAAGACAACATTTGCTTATGGTCATTTGTTTATCTTCCTAGAACCTAAAAAAACTCAGTACTTTTTCTGCAATGAAATGTAAGTTTATCATGAGATAGAGTTGATCAATCTCTCTATTTATGACATTAAAAAAAGAAACTCAGAATTGGTACTAATAAAACAAATTCATGAAAGAAAAATCGGAAGAATTTATACCTGTGTCGAAACTAGTGCCACATTTTACCTGTTATATCTTATCAACAATTTCTTCTTTCTTTAACTATTTCAAATTCTGATGATATATTTCTCATTATGTATATCTCATCGAGATCTTTCGAATGATGCTTGAATCATCGAAATCCAATGTCTTATGAGAAAGTTTTGCTTATTTGAAATTCGGGTGAAACAGTGAAGATTGTCAAAAGGTTTCTAAGTTGCAGGATTGCACCCTTCCTGTGTCTAAAAATGTTATCTATCTTCTTTGGCTAAGCCATGACATAATTTTTTCTAGTTTGTGATGTCATTGGCTTCTGTACCTGCAAGACTCAAGGAAACATGATCATATAAAAATACTTTATGAAACAAAAATGCATGTATACAGGATTCAATATTCCATCTACATGATTCTCTTCAAGGCAATTTGTAAACCAATAATCCTATAGATGAAGCACCCTTATCGTTCTTCTTGATCCATTTTTAGTGTTGAAAAATGAGCCGGCAGATAGAGGGTGACTATGTAATAGTGATGTGACAGTGGGTGACATGGAAAATGGATGATGTGACATGTTGACTAATGATGTAGCAATGAATGTGCAATATTGGTCAATGTTATGCTTCCATGTGGTGGAAAAATTGTTGTTTAATTAATGTTTTGTCAAAATTGAAGAATAATTAACAAATTCAAATCCCTACAAGATTTGAACTCGTGACCTCAATTATGTAATTTGAATGAATTACCAATAAATCACAAGTCACATTTATGAATTTAATAGAATTTTGGAAATTTTAATTATTCTAAAATGAAAATTGAACTTAACTAGTGGCGAATCTAAATCCAAATTTTTTAGGAAATATGATTCAAAAATATTTTCCAAATCATTTTTCATATCTTTTGAATTTATCCTTTACAAGATTCTTAAGAAAATGAAATTCCAAAATATTTTTCATATGTTTTGAATTCATCATTTCCAAGACTTTTAGGAAAATGGAATTCCAAAATATTTGCCAAATTATTTTTCATATATTTTGAAGTCATCCTTTTTGCCTAGAAAGTGGATTCTTTAACCAATTTTTATTCTATAAAAGCTTGGGAAATGTTTATGATATATATATATATATATATATATATATATATTTTATATATAATATCTTTGTTGCAGGGTTTTAAGCATGAGAAAATCTTTCCTTTGTAGTATTGATTTTTTTTCAATAATTTTTTTGTTATTTAATTACTAAAAAAAATTATCAATTATTTTTTTAAATTTATTGACTGATTTTTTCCTCTGCAGCTTGGCAACACTACTCGGTGGTTAGCCATGGCTCTGTGGTTGAGCCAATGGATGGTCGTGGCCTTGGCTGCTGGCTGCATTTAATTGAAAAACCGTTTTGTTTTCACACAACCTCATAATTAACACTCCAGAGAACCCTGAAAATCTCTCAAATGGTTACAAATTTTGCGAAAAATATTTCGTGGTAAAACATAATTCACCCCATTCTAAGAAAAACCCATGTTTTATATTTTTATATTTGTTTTCATTTGGTCACAAAATGCATTTTAAAAATGACATTTTTAACCTTTGCAAATTTGGCCTCTGCTTAGTTAACTGCCACGTGAAATTCATTTTTTTCTTTTTTTTTAAATAAGGACAATACACGACTATCTTTCATTCTTTAAAAATCACACATAACATTTGCAACAATTTGTTTCCTTGGCTTCCATGGATTTCTATTTGTTTACTTTATTCTCATTCTTGTTTTTGCGTTTTTATTTATTTTTTTCATTTTTAAAAGAAACAAATAAGGAAAGATATTTTTTTTAACAAAAGATATACTAACATGAAATCCTTTTTCTGATCCTCTAGGTCACACAAAGCGTAGGAGAGAATACTTATGAATTCTTTATGTAATTGAAATCTGAAATTTTAAAAGGAATATAAGAAGAATTTGATTTCAAACCTCAAATTTTAACTTTCTAAACTCCACTTGTCTTCCTTCATCACAAATATCCCTTTGATTGTAGATCTTCCTGCTAATGGTTAGTGAATGTGGTGGCTCTTACTGCACCACCAAAATTTCCAAGAAAATGAATCAAATTTGAAAATCAAAAACTTAAAAATAACTCTCCAAGGTTGGTTTTATTTTCCTATTCTATACTATTCTATTTTGAGAATGAATTTGTTTTTGTTTGTTTTTTTTTTTTAAGTGTAAGAGTATTTCCAATGAAGCCATTTATGGATCAAAATATCTAGTATGCTCACATCCAAATGTGAAAAATATACCAGAATGTTTACAAGGATATGAGAGATCAATTTCACATTTGGATTAAATGTTAGAATTCGTTGAAGAATGGAAGAATGTTGTGGCCTAGTCACCTTTTGAAACCAATCTTCAATGCAGTTGTCATTCTCTTATCATTCCTCCAAATGCTTGAATATCATTCTAGATTTTTTGTCCATAAATGGATTAGTTCGAAACTCTTATAGTGAAAAGATTGATTGAAATTTATGCATCCTATTTATCATGATTTATATATGCGCTAAAAATGAGATTCAAAGCTAACTCCTATGTACAATTCCCCATGTCACTAAGATCTTGTTGTCACCAAGTCATCCTTTCAACATGAGTTAGTTTTTCCAAAGAAAAATATTGGTACTGAATTAAATTCCTAATGCCTAATTGCTTAGCTCCATCCCCGACAATGGTGCCAAAATGTTGGGAAATTTAATTGCTTAAATTTATGTCATTAAATTATCAACTAGGGATACTCGTAAGCTTATGACGATGCCAGCAAAATATATGCAGGAGTAGGCAACTAACTCTATGTCTAACTAAATGATTTTTTATTCAATATAATATGCAAGGGAAGAGGCCCCTAAGTGAGGAGGTCCTACTTGTCCTTCCCTACAATATTATATATTGAAAAGAAATCATTGATTACATAAAACCAGAAACTTGAAATAAAGACAAGAGAATGAATTTTAATTCTTGTTTAGATTCAAATAGGTAGAGAGACTAACTTAGTCCCTTGATTTTTCCCTCGTATACTGATCCAAGCTAAACTAAGATTCATTCATAAGCATAAGAAATGAAATAACTTGAAACTTAAAAGCAAGAGAATGAATTTCAATTATCATGCAAATAAGATAGAGAGAGAGCCTAACTTAGACCCCTTGTTGTCCCCTCATAAGCTGATAATATTTTAATTTAAAACTCATTCATCAATCATAAACAAATCCTCAAACATATAGGCAATTAAATGAAATACGATCTATTAAGAAATAAAATGTTTCTTTGATGTTTTCAGAGTCAACTCAATTCTCTTAAGAACAAAGTGAAAAGCTATTCCATAAATTCATATACTACATTAACACAATTTATATCTAAAACTATAGAAATAAACTTGATGTAAAATGAAGCTTTATTCTATTCCATCATAAGTTGGATACATGCTCCAAGAGTCCTCCTTTTGGAATGGAGGAAGTGCTTGTATTTATACAGAAATTTAAGCAACTAACTCATTAATGGGGATCCACTAATCCCTCATATGGTTACAACCAATATGAGACACATATTCCTTTATCCATGATTTTTCTCCATGAGATATGTTTGATCCCTATCCCAAATCGCCTTCAAATCTTTGAGAGAATTCGAATTTGATTCTTAGATGCCACATAAGAGTATCTTGGAACCTTCCAAATCACCAAACATATTTCACCTTTAGGTATAAGAAAATACATGTTATTTTTCTAAATTTTAATCATAAATTCACTTTAAGTGCATAAAATAAATAACTTTCGAAAATGAAACTGTGAATCCATATGGTAATGAAAATATAATGATAATGTGATGAAATGAGGTGACAAAATTAGGATAAAGGTGAAAATGTATGGTTTCATGAAAAACTAATCTATGAATGAAACAAGTGAACGAACTAACAATCAACAAAGAAATGCGAAAGAAGAAGCAAAAATGAAAGAGAAGCAAGTAAAAAAACAAGCAAGCAAATAAATAAGCAATCAAAGCATGCAATCAAATAATTGAAAGAAAACAGTACTCCTACTCCTACACTAATGGTGCATGGGCCTGATAATGTGAAGTGATACTTCCAATGCAGCCAACAGCGCATTGATAGACCCACGTTGGTGAAGGTTTGGTCTGCGAGTAACCTAATCATGCGGACTAGTATACAAGAAAGATATGATAGTGAAGATAGCCACACTTTGTGTTTCAAAGTTCCCATGGGACATAAGTGAGTTCATGCGCATAACAAACAGTGCATGGACTTATCATGGTGTTGTGTTACACTACGTGAAACTTTGAAGAAAAATCACACTCTTGACTAAGACATCCAAGAAAATGAAAGAAACAAATATAACTTGCATTGTGAACGAGTGCTTGAAATGTAGGACTCCTCCAATGCATGAGTAATGGGATCATGCAATTCAAGTGGAGGAAGTGTGTGTTATCACTCCTCCAAATATCCAAGGTTGAGGAAGAGTCCAACTGAGGTAACCACAGACCAATATTTTGACTTGGGAGATAACCCTACAAAGACGGAGAGGTCTCTCTCCAAAGGATCACAACCAAGAGGGTTGGATGGATTAGGGTTTTATGCTAGATATAGTGGCTCAGTGTTTTTATTTGATTTGATTGGGGTAGTTACTAGATGAGTGAATTAAGTTAGAGAGTGAACTAGGTCGAGGAAAAAGAAAATCATAATTGCAGACATCTGATGGGGCAAGGTAGGAAATTATTTTAACAACTTTTAGTATAGTGATGAAATGTTTCAGACTAGTGAGGTGCTAAAAAGAGCATGAAAACCATGAATTCGTTTTAAACTAAAGAAATGAAACAATTTATTATTATTTTCCCAAAATAGAGCATAGAAGATGAATTCTTCTTATCACATCTTGAAAATCAAACATGTTTAAAGTGAAATGGATCATGAAGGGTACAAAAGATTCATACATATATAACTAAACAGGAAACAATATCAAAATACCATGCCACAGGAATCCCACCAAAATAGTTCCAGCTCATCCAATATAGTTCATGCCAGTGTCTGAAACACTAATACAACATCCAATAGAGTCCAACTTATAGAATGAATGGGAAATTACATGATACAGGCCTCAAACCAACAAATTCTAACCTCAGGGGTCGAATGCATGAGAGTAGGAGCAATTACAACAGAAACTGAACTGGTAGCTAGAGTGTAGGGTAGTCAAAATGACTCATACCTAACTTCAGTAAACTCATTCATTACAAGTCATGGAGGCCATTTACCTAATGTACTTAGCCTAGGTAACAGTGAAAACATAATAATTACATCAACCACATCAATTTCATCAGTAAAACAATGATTTCCCATGGGTAAAAATCAAATTTGGAGAGAAACAATGAAAAATTGGGCCAACTGTCAAATGTGCAGCGCCAGTGTCAAACGTGAGCACCATGTTCTAGTTCAATTTTACCTACCTTCTGATGCCCAAAGTTAGCTTAGGAAAGCTCATTAGAAATCTTATCTTGTCTAGTTTTCAAATCGTCTTTGTTTTTTAAAATGGACTTGATTTGACCCTCAAAAACTCCATTCTCCCAAGACTACTCAAATGCACATCACCTAGTCCAGTAATGAGGCAGAAACATGATTTTTAGGTGGTTTTTTGCATCTCTCACCTACCAGTGTTGCATCCCAGGGCTGGAAACATGGTTTTCCTAGATATCTTGGTCCTTCTGAATCCACTGGTGGCTTCCATTCCTTCAAAAAATGCCTCAAAAATGTGCGCAATGCTTAAGGTGTTGGTTGTTTAACCAAACATTTGATATGAAATTGCCTCAAAAAAGACAAGAAAAACAATATTACAAAACTTGAACCAAGAGTCTTCAAAATTAGTTAAGAAGTTGATGTTTAGTGTGGCTACGCATGGAGTGGAGCCTTTGCATGTAACCCCCACCTCCTAAAAATAGCTCCCTAAATTAGGGGATGCCTTTCGAACGTTGTCTCTTGTTATTCCGAGAAGATCAAGTCATGCATGAAAGCAAGTTAAGTTTCCTTGGTCCCAGATGGAACAAGTCAACCATACTGTCCACGCATGCCTGCTCAACTACTTGGGAAAAATGCATATTCTTGATTGTAAGTTGGGATGACTACCCAAGGGGATTGCGTAATTTTTGGGCAGAGCAGCTGACTACTACCCAGATTTGCACAAATCCTGGGTTGAACAACCTATTGATGGGAACAATTACGCAAATCCTACTAGGACGGTTGGCTAGCAGGATTGCACAATCCTGGAGCC
This sequence comes from Pinus taeda, assembly GCA_000404065.3. NCBI lineage: Eukaryota > Viridiplantae > Streptophyta > Pinopsida > Pinales > Pinaceae > Pinus > Pinus taeda. Next base: position 93,859 of record APFE030982707.1, read on the forward strand.
CAGTAGGCTATTTCCCTCTAAAAATGTACAAATTTCACTGAGAAGCTGCTCAGCCTACAGCTGGACCAAGTCTGGGTAAGAAGGCTATGAGGTAAATGGATCGACTACGATTGACAGGCTGCCTTTGTGAGAGGAAAACGCTGAATCTTGAGTACTTAATGAAGCAAGACAAAGGGTTGTGTAAGGTTGGTAGGGGAGGCTCAAAAAAAGGATAAGGAAAAATTTTGGATGGTGGTTGTAGCTGCTACAACACTTGGCGACACACTGATAGAACTCTAGCTCTCTGAATGGACCTTGTTCATGAAAACGAGTCTAACACCTCTAGAAGTATTGTTCAATTTTTAGCTCATCTTGACTTCACACTAGCTTGATGTAAGATGTAGCATCTTTCAGACTCTTGGTCAATTGACACACCTTCCAAGCCAAGGCAACAAAGTTGTTTTGATTAGGGTTGAGGGATATATAAGTGAACAAGCAGTATAGTTGTTAGAGTCTTAGTTTCATCTCTCGTGTTCCTCCTCTACTAGCAGGCCTGGGTAGTACCCCGGTGGAGTCACATAGGAACATAAGCATGGCTCCACTGCCAGCGAGCCTGGTCAAGACCCTAGTGGAGTTATTTGCATCACATCCCTACGTAGGAATCCTTTCTCGCATTTCACCTTATTAATTTTTCATTTTGATTTTTTTTCATTTTCATTATGCATAACACTTTTTCATTTTAGAGGCAGAAGAGGGATCTAACTTATTGAGAGCAAAGGAGGTTGTTCCAACAAAGAAGTAGTTTATTATATCTTTGACGTGCCTGTTAAGGTTCCCCCCTTCACCTTACTCTACTTGACTGAGTTGACAAGGGTTGACCCAAAAGAAATCAACTGCAGAGGGTGACACTTGTTAGCACGCAAGTGTTGTGCTCACACTAAGGTTCACTCCGAAGAGTACTTATTTTCCTTCAATGTATCATGGACTAAGAGTAACAAATTTTTCATATAGAGGCACGATGAAAAATAACGAAGTAGTGATAGTTGTCCAAACCCTCTTGTACTTTACGCAACTCATTTCATGAGTCACACATGGTTTCATGCAAAAATAACCTATGAAAGAAATAAGCGAATGAACTAATAATCAACAAAGAAAAGAAAGCGCAGAAGAAAAAATGAAAGCGAAGCAAGTAAAAAAACAAAAAAGCAAACAAACAAGCAACCAAAGCATGAAAGAAAACAACTGAAAGCAAACACTACTCCTACTCCAACACTAATGATGCATGGGCCTGATCATGTGAAGTGATACTTCCAATGCAGCCACTGGCGCATTGATAGACCCATGTTGGTGAAGGCTTGGTGTGCGAGTAACCCAGTTGTGTGGACTAGCATACAAGAGGATATAACAGTGAAGATAGCAACACTTTTTGTTTCAAAGTGCTAGTGGGAGATAAGTGAGTGCATGTGCATAACGGTCAGTCCATGGACTTATCATGGTGTTATGTGACACTACGTGCAACTTTGAAGGAAAAGCTCACTCTTGACAGAGACATGCAAGAAAATGAAAGAATAAAAAATAACTTGTGTCATGAATGATTGATTGCAATGTAAGACTCCTCCAATGCATAAGTAATGGGATCATGGAGTTTGAGTGGAGGAAGTGTGTGTTATCACTCTAGATCTCCAAGGCTGAGGCAGAGTCCAACTGAGGTAACCACAGACCAATATTTTGACTTGGGAGCTAGCCCTACAAAGCCAAAGAGGGCTCTCTCCAAAGGATCACAGCCAAGAGGGCTGGATGGATTAAGGTCTTAGGGTAGATATAATGGCTCAGGGTTTTGATTTGATTTGATTTGGGTAGTCACTGGATGAGTGAATTAGCTCAGAGAGTGAACTAGGTCAAGGAAAAAGAAATCATAATAATGGGGCAAGGTAGGCAAGTATTTTAACACTTTGTAGTATAGTGATGAAATGGTTTAGACTGGTGACGTGCTAAAAAGAGCATGAAAACCATGAATTATCTTTAAACTGAAGAAATGAAACAATTTATGATGATTTTCCCAAAATAGAGCATAGAAGATGAATTATTCTTATCACACCTTGAAATTCAAACATATTTAAAGTGAAATGGATCATTAAAGGTACAAAAAATTCATACATAGGTAACTAAATATGAAACAATAACAAAATACCATGCCACAGGAATCCCACCAAAATCGATGCAACTCATCCAATATATTTCATGCCAAAGTCTGAAACACTAATACAATATTCAATAGAGTCTAACCTATAGAATGGTTGGGAAATTAAATCATACAAGCCTCAAGGCAACTAATCCTAGCCTCAAGGATCGAATCTATAAGAGGAGGAGGAGTTACAACAAAAACTGAAATAATAGCTAGAGTGTAGGGTGGTCAAAATGATTCATCCCTAACTTCAGTGAACTCATTCATTACAAGTCATGGAGGCCATTTACCTAGTTTACTTACACTAGGTAATAGTAAAAACATAATAATTACATCAACTAAATCAATTTCGTCAGTAAAACAATGATTTCCCATACGTAAAAATCAAATTTGGAGAGAAACAGTGCAAAACTGGGCCAACTGTCAAAAGTGCAACACCAGCGTCCAACGCACAATGCCATGTTATAGCTCACTTTTACCTACCTTCTTGATGCCCAAATTTAGTTCAGGATAGCTCATTGGAAATCTTATCCTGTCTAGTTTCCAAAACTGCCATTGCTTTCTAAAATGGGCTTGATTTTACCCTCAAAAACTGCATTCTCCCAAGACTACTCAAACGCACAACAACTAGTCTAGAAATGAGGTAGAAACATGATTTTTAGGCGATTTTTTGCCTTCCTCACATTATACTTTTGCATTCCAAGGCTAGAAACATGGTTTTCCCAGATATCTTAGTCCTTCTGAATCCATTGGTGGCTTCCATTCCTCCAAAAAATGCCTCCAAAAAGTGCTTATTCCCTAGGGTGTTGCGCGTTTGACCAAACAATTGTTATGAAATTGCCTCAAAAAAGACAAGATAGACAATATTACAAAAATTGAGCCAAGAGTCTTCAAAATTGGTCAAGAAGTTGATGTTTTTTGTGGCTAGGCATGGAGTGGAGCCTCTGCAAGTATATCAAGCTTCTCCTTTTCTTCTTAGTGAGTTAGGGCTTCAATTCTTGCCCTAACATCCTTGAGCTTTGCCCTTGCTATTTGATTTCTTTGGCCATAATACTTTTCCATCTTTCTCTAAATTTTAGTGTCCCTTTTGGCCTCATCTACGAGCTTTTCAATATGGTTCTTTACCCTCTCAAGAAAATGCTCACGGTTATCATTGATAATTTTGGAAAATTGATCATTTAGGATGAGATCATTATCTAGCTCAACCTCTTTCTATTTTTCTAGCTCCAATGCTCTTTTTAGGCCTTCGATCCTTGGACTTCTTATAGGCACCTATTCCCCTAATTGGTCACTGTATTCTCCATATGCTTCATCATGTAAAGTCTTAGCCTTTTTAGCCTCCCTCTTTACCTTGATGAGTTGAATCTCCATGAGCTCATGTTTGGTCTAAAACTACTTGTTTTCCTCATAATTGGAGATGATGTATTTTTCCCTCTGCAAGTTGACTTGGAGCTCCCCGATGAGTGAATCCTTTTATTTGATGACAATTTTTCTACTCTCATTGTCATCATGCTCACTTAGGTCAACTAACTCAAAATCCTACTCTGCCTCATGGAGGTCCTCCTCATACTGTGGATCTCTATCTTTATCATCATTTCCTTGCCATTTGTACCTGCTTTGCTGATGAAGAAGGCAAGTCACCTCACATAATATGTCGGGAAAACACATGCCTATGTCCCCTCTGATAAGTATGTGTCAAAGTGCCCAAATCAACCCCTTTAGGTTTGTTGGCCTCACACTGCTTAGTGTGTTCTTGCTCTCTAATTTCATCTATGTCAGTTGAACGAAAACGATCATGGAATGGTGATGATGGACGTGATGGTGAGGTTGACTCATCAAATGAGGATGAATGATCCATGGGCTGAGATGGAAGAATGGAGGTGGAATGATGAGATGATGAAGGGATGCTTTGAACATTCTAAGTAGATGAAGGATTGAATATGGGATTAGCTATGAAGGTACTCCATGCAATGTTGAGTTCCTTTAGATGATAAAGGACTATAATTTTAATGAGGGAATGATGGAAGAGACTCTTCATTTGATATTTATACTCCCTCTTTTGGGAAATGTAGGCCATATTCTCAACACTCCAGAAAATATAATAGGGTATATTGAGCATTTTTACCCTAGTGAAATGCACTAAAAGCCAGATGTGATAAGAATAAAGCCTAGAAAATCTACCTTCACATGAAAAATATTTCATAATAATCTTCATCATTGGGGCATATATATCAAGGAGGTGTGAAAAAGGAAAATAGCCCCTTATTTCATTTCAGTACCTTGGTTTCATGTAAGGCTCATAATAATGCCTCTCCAAATCACCTTGTTTAAACCATTTCTCCACAATATCTGTGATTTTAGTGACAGCTGATATAATGGTAGTAGATAGAGTAAAAGTAATACCAGGTAGAGTGACTTGGTTTCCTTGGATTTTAGCTATGAAGATCCTAGTCAACTTAGGATGCTGTTGGACTGCTTGAATGTACTCACAAAAATCATAAAAACCTAGTAATTTAAAGGATGTCACAGTCATAGGAGATGCCAAGGGTTCCTTGAGATCTGTAGGCTAAAATATGTGTATTTTCCCCCCTTTGTGTATTTTCTTGACCTCTGTTACTTCTCTATATATTTCCTCTACCTCACTATGTGGTTTGTATTCCTCATCGGCCATTGTGTTTAATATCAAACCCTAGGGAGGTATAAGGTTGTGGGAATGTAGTTTTTCGGAAATAGGAAAAGGGGAAGAGTAAATATGAATTTGATGGGTGAAGGGATATATATGAAATGAAGGGGGATATAGGGTAGTAGTATGATGGCTTGGGCATGGGGGAAATTGTTTTCAATACAAGCAGTTTGGGAGCATAGGTAGCTGTATTACCTAGGACTTAGGGTTTTTGGACAAAGGGTTAGAGGGTATATGGGGTAAACAGGTTTAGGGAAAGGGAAGGAAGGTGTAGGGGAGTGCATAAAAGAAGTTGAGAGTGCAAGGTATTTTTTGGGGGAAATCTAGGGTTTAGATATGGAATAAACACAAAAACTTCAATTCAACCTTTAAAACACTTTGGGAGTGACTTGAGAAGGAAGAAAATCACATCCGTTAGCTGCTACTTACATTCTTGGAGGTTGAATGCACTTTGGAGGAGCTGAGGAGGTGACTCAGGTGACTTTATCCTTCCTCGACAAACGCACAACACCAATGAAAAATATGCACTGCCTCAGACAAGTGCGCAGCGCCTTAATGAAACATGCAATGCCTTAAGGAAATGTGAAGCACCAGGTAAATGCATAGCGCCATAAGAGAATACGGAACACCTACCTTGTTCTGCTGATTTTTTCCCTAGACTATGAAAAGGGTCTCTTCGGGTTTTCTCAATTAGTGGTAAGAGGCAAATGAAGTTGAGTTTGAAGCCAAGAAGTCCTTTATAGTTGAGTGAATTTGATATTTTAAATTTAAAACCCACTTTATAATGTTTCGTTTCACCTTTTTGACCTCTTTCCTAATTGCCTTTCTGACTTTTTCCTTTGTAGGTGGAGGATGATGGAGTTTTGGCAGTATTTACTTTTGAATTTTCTTGGATGATTTTGGCAATAGAGTTTGAGTAAACAACTATGAATATTGACTTATTACATATGATAAACATAAAATTAAATAAATAAATAAAATTATTACATCTCTCTTTTGGAAATAAAATTACAATCTAAAACAAAAGTCATACTTTGGAATGAAAATTAGAGCTCTGGAAACCATAGTTACATGTTTGCAAATCCTCTTTGAATGAAAAAGGGATATTATTTCTCTCACTCTCATGCCTTTTTTTTCCTTATGCAGTGAATGGTTTTTTTATTGGACCTTGGAGGAATGAAACCTAGTGACCAAATGGTTCCTTAAATAACCAGACTTCATGTAGACTTTATTGACATAAGACATGATGAATGAGCTTTTAAAAATGAATGTATGTTGAGTAAGAGATAGAAAGGTGGGCCAAAAAATATTCATTTTTTGAGGGAGAGTGGAATTTTGACTTGGGGTACCATAAGTGAGTAAATGTTTACATGAGGACCTAGGTGGAATGATAAAAAATTTCAACATGGGACACTAAAATGATATAAAAGAGGATTTTTGATCACTGATGGCAGTATGCAAATACTGACTCTAATAGTGTGATATGTGAGTGAGATGGATCTTCAATGCATACAGATGAGTGATGAGGAGCCTTGAGTGTTTGAACAATTTCCTGATCAGAAGCAAAACCAACCTTAGCACAACGAGGGCCTAAAATAACCATCATCTTAGGCTGAAGTGCCTCAATGGTCTGTGGGGTTTCAACTTTGTTGACAGATTGATCTTCGTAGAACAATGGCTTAGAAGGATTAACAATGAGTGAATCAACATCGTGATCACATGATGAGGTGAAGAGATGAGCACAATGAAAATTAGAAAATTCAGGATGTTGGTTGGCATCCTCATGATTTGATGAATCACACAGAGGGGTAGATTTGAAAGAAGGATGTTCACCCTCTACATTTCCAGAAAGAGCAGATGAAAGATTGAGTGGATTTTCAATGAAATATTGGTCCTCTCCATTGTTGGATGATGGGTTAACATATTGTGTGTCCTACGAAAGATCATCAATGGGTTCATCCGTAGATGAAGACACACATGAAAAATCATGGATGGGAGGTTCAACAACGATGTTAAGAAAGAATGGAGGGGAGATCGGATGGAAGGGAGTCATCCTTCACTGAGTGTTGATGATCAAGCTCCCACTCATACTCTTCATGAATGACAACAAATGTTTGGTGTGCAATAGCAACTCCATCAGTGGGTTATTACTCATTCACAACAAGTGAAGAGTTCGAGATGGACGAACACAAGACAACATCATCCAGAGGAACACCTCAGTGCGAGGACGAAGGTCTAAGAAAAGAATGCATATGAGAAATCGAAGGACTCACAACCAAATCTACGCAAAAAATTTGTGGAGTGATGTTGGGAGTGTGTGAAGCTTGAACAGATGTGTGAACATGATCCTCAGCATCACTGGGTGATGGTGGAACTATTAAATGAAAGGGAGGGAGATAGTCCATTGAGACAGGGCATGCTCCCATATTGGATGGCACAGTTCCATCAATGAAGAAGGTTGAGTGAGGCTTGACATCAATATTTCTCTTGGGATGGGCATATTTCTTAAGATAGTACTTGAATTGGTCCCAGAGATAAGTGAACTTCATCTGGCTCCCAGAGCTTGAAATTGTAAGTCGCAGAAGCGTTTCAAAAAATCAATAGCGGATTCATGTGGAGCCCTTCGTTGTCATAACAATTTCTTCTCTAGATGGTCTGGATCAAAATGATGGAACGTGTCTTCAATAAGATCACAAAAGTTCTCACATGAATGGGTTGTTAGCCAATAGGCTAAGCACCCAACGAAATGGGGATTCGCAAAGAGTGAATGCAAGTAGCAGACCGACATGTTCGTTAGTAAACTCATCTTCCTCATAAATCATGGAAAAGAAGTTATGCAAGTGCGCAAGCCAGGCCACTTTGCCTTCACCATCATACGTGTGAGTGGACACAAGATTGAAAAGGTTACCCGAGATGGAGACATCTTCACGATTCAAGAAACACATTGGAGGAAGAATAGTGCAAGACTCCATGAAAGATATGCAAAGGTTGAAAATTGGATGAGAGGGCATTTCTTGTCATCAGGCCCTCCTTCTAGTGCCAAAAATGTTGACGGTGCTGGACCTGCCAACATGTCAAGGGGATCTCCCTAGTAAGAATTCCCAATTAGAGCTCATACCATTTGGTGTAGGAGTCCTGCCAGTGTTTCGTAAGGTAATATTTTAATCACGGTATAAAATAGAGGCAAGTAGGATAACTCTATCAACATAAAGGGTGTCACTGATGTAATGAGTCAAGGAAGGTGTATGAGAGGTTCTAACACTTCGAAGGGGGAAGGAGGTGAAGATGAATTCCAAGTTGAAAGGGATCAGTCCCAACTCGACTAGGAAAACACAACACAAAGGACATGCACAACATAAAAGATAAGTCAACACGAACAAAACTCATGGATCAGTCTGAGAGGAGTGTGACAGTTGATATAAAAAGGTTTAGAGAAAGGTTCATTTGACGTTGGGTGGAGCAAGTGACACGGATGGTGACAATACTAACAACATATGCAACACATTAACAATAAGATTCATATAATTGCATACAAATTAGTTCATATACAAGTAACTAAGTTAAACAACATATATCATTAAGGAAACCGGAGCAATCCAACTACAATAGCAACATATGCATGAAAATGTGCTAGCTTTTACCATATAAAGAAGTGTAAGTCACAATCATACATGACACCATGTAAACCTACTAGCCCCATTAGTGGAACGTTACAACCACTTCTGCATGCTCCTCTAAAGAGATATATTGGCTTCGTGCAATGGAGAATCCAAGGCGCATTACAATACTGTGCAAGCCTTCTTCAAGATAGTCTTAGTAGAAGCTTGTCCGACCAAAAGCCTATACAATGATTTATGAGGGAATATTTATAGCAAAGGGTGAGGTGACCATTGAAATTCCCTTTTGTGACTGTTCAACTACCCTCATGAATCTTCACCTACTCTACAACTATTACATTCACTCTTGAGACTTGACTTACACTTGACATGAATCAACATTACAATGCACATGTACCCATGTGAACAATAGCTTGAAAAAGCCAAACTAGACACCACTCTGACTTAGAAAACTATATAAACCCATCTACTCGACATCCTCATCCTGATCATTAGTAACATATTGGTGCCAAGATTCATAGTCTTTTATAGCGTTTGTGTGTTCCATTGTGACATTCGTCTAGAACCTAAACCTTACCTCCATGGCATCCGAGTACACTGCTTGGCCTCCTCTGTCCAACTCATCTAAAAGCATGCACATCATTATCCTCAATGTGGTTGGATGAGCAACATACTTTTGCATGATGTCTGCACTAACAGGAAAGTCTGGACTGGCAGCGATGCACATGAACTCGTCGAAGTATGAGTCAAGCTCCTATTGGAACTGCTTCTTGGTCTTCGCTTGGGTGAGAGTCCCAAGTGATGGAATCACATATGTGTGCATGACAACCTCCATGTTCTTGAATATTCATGCATGGGAAGCCTGTATGCCAGGGATAAGCTGTAGTAGGTCATAATAGTTCCAGATCTGACTCCGGATATGCGCTTGCAGCTCAACTACATTAGCCTTCATCATCTTTGGAAAATGAAGTGGAGCTCCTTTATACTTCATCGTCCATGATCACATTCTATTAACAACAGCATGTGTGTTCTTCAATATGGAAGCTCTTCTCACACATGGATGTTTCCATCCATGAAGATGAATGATACCAAACTTGGAGTGCAATGCTCGCATAACCATGTCCAAGGAAAACACTTCCTCCAATATTGCCTTCTTCAGTTTAGCTCTAGTAGACATTTTCACCAACTCTCCTCACTGCTTGCCCACCTGTAGTTCCTTCACCATTCACTCATTCTCACCTATGAGGAAGCGAACATTGAAGCTAGTGGCTTTGGCATACACTCTCGTTGCATCGGCCAAAGCGACTGGGTCCTTGTCCACAATGGTCACGATTACTTGTTTGTCAATTTGCGTAAGGGATGTTTGGTCCTCCGAGGTTGGTACTCTATTGGGGTGCACAAGTCTATATTGAGATTCATCAAAGGAGTTTTCGTGCATCTCTGCTTCCATCTGACCACCAAGGATCTCTGTGCATCCTTGGTCATTCGAGACTTGCTCATCATCTGGATGCATTGCAGCGGGCAAGTCAACCTGTCTATTGTGAGGCATGAGGCCATTGTCATGTTCCAATTTCGGCTGCTCCATGTCTACATGTAACTTTTTGAAGGCCTATTCTATCTGATGAGAAAAGTCTTGCCCCTATGAGGGCTCATCCTGTTTGCTTGATGCCAGCTATTCCGAAGAATCAACTACTTGTATGGGCATTGCTTCGTCTCTCTGTACATGATGCGCCCCCTACTGAATCTGCTGTTGCTACACTTCCTTCTTCTATTAGCACAACTCTTGTTCTTTATGGAGTTTCTCCCTCAGCTCATGCAACTCCTTCTCTTCTCCCATTCTCTTCTTATCTCTTTGCCTTTGTGCAATTTACTTTTCGCGTTGTTGTGTCTTAGCTTGAATATCCATAGATGCTTGTTCTACAAGTAGATCTACTCGAAACTTGCAGCTTTCTTCCTCCTCCATGTAGTCAACAATCTTTCTCTTCCCTTTGTTGCACACAGGTATGATTCGCTATGTTGTCTTTGTTGTTGCTGCTACTACTACTACTGTTGTTGTTCTCCATGACGTTGCTTCATTCTATTACGCTAACCACTCTACGACGAAACCAACCTCTTCATTATGTCTAGAGGAATTGAAGTAATACCTCCATGAGTTCTCCTTAGCCCAATGACATGCGCCATGGATCCAATTGAACTGAAATATCATGTAGTGATCCTTCATAATGCAATCCGGGTCATATGGGTTAAAGCTTTGGAGGTAAAACGGGTACTTCTTCATCTACACAGCTTTGAAATATGCTTGCTTGATGCTTTGGATCTTGTATAACCCAATCCATAACGTAAAAGTACACCAAGGTGCCTTCTTCTTCCACTATAGCCTAGCTGTTAATCCTATTGATATATGATAAACTACTTCCTGCATGACAAGCACATCCAAAGCAAACTTTGGCAGAACATGTGGAGGCTTCTCCACACTGAACACTCTGATGAACGTGATGTCTGGTGAGGCATACCAATCCACAATGCCTAACAATACCTTCATTGCTTCTTATGACATGCGGGTTGGATCCTATTCAAATATCAACCTGTACATTGGGGTTACAAGATGGTTGTATAGTCATTTGATCACTCCTCTGAAGTTGCAATTAGAGAATAGCTTGAAATATTTTCTCACAATAGTCTCCACTAATGACCATCCTGACTCTAAGCCCGAGAATTCGTCTCAGGCAAAAACTACATCTAGTATGTAGGTGGACATGTAAATCTCTTCACACATGCCTTTCGGTGACTATCGAGCCTTCATGACTTGCTCCTTCAGCTGATGAGCCAGTATGCCAGAATAGTTGCATGGTCTTCCTTCTCTAGCCAGTTGGTCCAACACGAACACGCAACTCTAAGGGAAGGTCTCGGGGCTTTCTTGGCCACTTAATCAACATGTGAATATGACCAAGTATTGGTATGCCTTCCTCAATATCTTCACGTTATAGATACGATCATGGGTAATCTTGAAACGAGCTGACTCCTTTACCCAATCCTTTAGAATGTCTCTAGAGTGGCCTCTGCTATTGGGCAAGCTGAACGGAGGGGTCATGACCATCATCGGCTCATCCATCTGATACATATCATCATAGTCTCATCCAAAGAAGGTTGGAATCTTTGTCTCACTCACACTACTCAAGGACATCGTCTCAGGGTTAATGTCAGAGACGATGCAGTGAATCATATCCGCACATGGGAACATGGGGTATATACATGTAATCCACTACATGTCGGACTTATGAATGTTCACGTAAAACTAATGGTCTTCAAGGTCTTCCCCAAAAGCACCTACGAATGTTTCATTCACCACTTGCCACTTGAGCTTGATTTCCTTGTCTAGAAACAGGTTCGTATCTTCATAGATCAAATGCTAGAGGACACCTGTTCAACTGTTGCTCCAACTGAAACACCATCAGTGCCCTAGGATCCTACTCCCTTGGAAGCCATTGAGATATATGGACACCTTAAATATCTAGAAACAAGAATCATGCATGCAAGAAATATGTCAGTGAAAACAAAGAAAATTCAGGAAAGGACACAACACATACCTGGGAACTGATGAGAATGATTCCCCAAATTTTACTTGGAGACTCAGTGACTGGAAGCCAAATGTATACAAAAGGTATTCTATACTAGCTGTTGGATCTACAAAATGTGCAATCCAGTTGGAAAGTTGGATGTTGGGATTGCACAATGTGCAATTCCAGTTGGGGAGGACTACTGGCCCGATAGCAAATTTGTGCAATTTTTTGGGCCAAGTAGCCACTGACCTCCAGAAATGCATAAATTATTCCAGGAGGCCACTGCTGGATTAGAATGCACAAATCTAGAGAGGAAGGTAAGCCTTCCTTCTCCATATTGTGCAATGCAGCGTTTGTGAAGGTAGGGACTGAGGAAAGGTTGTGCCGACTCACTGACGGGGAACTTAAAGTAGGTAAGTTGATGAAATGCATGTTTAAACTAAGTGATAATAGAAGTGATAAATAGTGCATGAAAAACATGAATGGAATATTGAGGAAATAGATGAACATGCATGTGGGTGAGGCCATTCATCGGTCAGGTGAACGTCCATGCAAAACAATTTCATGAATGCAAGAACAGTGAGATAGCAATGAAAATTGAAACAGAGCAAGGAGATGCTATAATATATGTAAATGATAGTAGGCATTAAAATAAATAAATCAAACAACACTAACAGAAGAGAATACATAAAAAGCGAAGGAAATGTTGAAAAAGACAAGTTGAGGCCACTTACTTGTGAATAGCTGAGTTTGATGTGTCGAAGAGTCTTGAATGTGTTGTGGGATGTTAGAGCTTCAAGATCGATGTGAATGAATGATCTCTAATGCATCGAATAAATAGGTTTGGGCTGAAAACATGCATGCCACAAATCTAGGAAAAAGCGACACTTGGAGGGAAAGTTGTAAAACAAGTTTGCATGTAACCCCAACTGCTAAAAATAGCTCCTTGAATCATGGGATGCATTTTACATGTGGTCTCTTAGCATTCCAAGAAGATCAATTCATGCATGCATACAAGTCAAGTTTCCTTGGTCCTCGGTGGAACTAGTCAACTGGGTTGTCCATGCATGCTAGTACTCAACTGCTTGAGAAAACTGAGCATTCCTAACTATAAGTAGGGCGAACTACCCAAGGGGATTGTGCAATTTCTAGGCAAAGTAGTTGACTTTTGCCTAGAGTTTCACAAATCCTAGGCTGAACAACCTGTTGATGGGAAAAATTACGCAAATCATGTTAGGAGGGTTGGCTAGAAGGATTGTGCAATCCTCGAGCCCAGCAGGATGTAAGAGGGAATTGCACAATTTCTGAAGGGAAGGCTAGTTTACCTCGCGAAATACGTAAATTTCACTGGGAAGTCACTCAACCTGTAGTTGGACAAAGTCTGGGTAAGCACCTTGTGAAGGGAATGGATCGACTATGATAGACAACTTGCCTTTGTGCGAGGAAAACACTGAAGCTTGAGTATTTGACAAAGGAAGACAATGCGTTGTGTAAGGTTGGTAGGGAAGGCTCCAAAATAGGCAAAGGAAAAATTTGGTAGGGTGGTTGTAGCCACTACAAGAACAAGCTAAAAAAATTAAAATTCCAGCATTCGTTCAATAAAACATGCAAAACAATAGTCACACAAGCCAAGGAAATAAAAGCAATAGAAAAAGTGCAAAAGAATTGAAAATAAAAACTTACCCAGAAAAGTTGCGCTGACTTTGCTAGAGGTTCCTAGATGCCCCAAGAATGCTAGAGATCCAAGATTGAGTGTGTAGAATGGTCTCTACAGAATCTATTAAATATATTTAGAAGATTTATGGTTTATGACATGCATGCCACAAATATAGGAAAAAGCAACACTTGGGGGGAATTTCTAAAACCAACTTTTCATGTAACCTGTAGTGCTAAAAATAGATCCCTATTTTTTAGGGATGTTTTTTTTTTGTATTTTATTTTTTAAGAAAGGTCTTCCATGCTTGCATGGGAGGATTGCACAATTATAGAGGGAATCAAGAAACTTTATGACACATGCATCAGGCAACAACATGAGGAATACTTCTACAAAATTCCTGGGCTAAGTGGCTCTGGTTGCCTCTCATATTGTGTGAAGTTTCCAAGCTGGAAAAAAGTTGCTAGCTGGGTCTACGTAATTCCTGAGCTGAAGCCTAGTATCTATATGTATTACATAATGTATTTGAGTAGGGTCGTTTGTCAGACTACTCTGTGCATTTATGTAGTGGAGGGCTGACTGCCAGACTTCTCTGTGCAATTGCTGAGAGAAAGGCTAGATTCCATCTAGGATTATGCAATTTGCTAAGACATCACAAGAACTAGATGTGAACCAAGTCACAGGGTCAGATTTTGGTTGGAAAAAATAAACAAGTTAGTGAACACAAGCTGGAAGTGAAACACAACTTCAAATAAAAACACAAGTACATGAGCAGTGCATGAAATGCTGCTAAGATTTTGAGGAGGGAGGCTCCGAAACAAAGCGAAGGCAAAATTTTGGAGGGTGGTTCTAGCCGTGACAACAATATCCAAAAGATATGAAAATTAAATGGAATGATTTACCAAATATGAGTTCCCAAAATAATTTTAAAATATTTGTATTTCATGAAATATTTAACAATATAAAATCTTACACATCACTATGCAAGGGTTATTCTTATTTTTGGAAGAAAAAGGTAGCTTGAGGTGGACCAATTCCTTAGCAACATTCGCAGTTATGTCTGCAAGTTTTAGAGAAGAATTTCTAAGAAAAAGGGGAATAGATATGTTTTGGATCATCTCATAGCTCCATGTCACTAGCCCATAGATGTGGTGGATGTACTCATGGTTCTCTCTCAACAAATAAAAAGTCTATTTTTTTTTAACAACAAAGGTTGTTTCATTGAATCTTTGTGATATGATTCAAAATGTCATCACATGGGCCAAACATTTTTACAATTCCTGATATTTTAGTGAGTGCATCAACAATTTTATCCTACATTGATGTACATAAGAGGAAACGTCAACCTTTAGAGAGAAAAAAAAACTTATTTCTACCATTTTCAATGTCCTTTAGTGCAAGATAGTGAAAAAATAAAAGGACGTGATAACTCTCTTTATAAATAATACAAAAATATTCAAAGATTTTCAAATGGTGAATGATTTTTCATGGGGATCTCAACAATTTTCTTACTAGCTAATAACAACAACTCTACTCACGTAAAAAAACCTCACAAAACATTTGACCTAAATCGTTAGGATATTCCGACACATAGGAAATAGTTAAGTTCAACTTGGTCTAGTATAAAGTTAGGTATAGAGTTAGGTAAAGTGTGTTTCTTTACCGTTGTACATTTTGTAACTTACAATCCGACGGTCACGATATGTAGTGATCCGACGGTTCATTCTCTCCTCGGTATTACCGACAC
>APFE030982707.1:113815-183514 GCA_000404065.3 Pinus taeda
AAATAAATAAATGAAATAATAATAACACATAAATAAATAAAACAATAAATGACAAAGAAATAATAATAATAAATAAACAACAAATAACGAAGAAAACATAATTATAAATAAACAAGAATTAACGAATAAAAGATAATTATAAATAAATAAATATAAAATATAAAGAAATAAAAGTTGGCATGATGACACATGTATTGTGCATATGTGAATCCAATTCCAATCCCCTTACCATTTTTAGAATGGTTAGTTCTATTTTATGGCAAAAAAGGGAGATAATAAGCATTCATTCATTCGCTCATTCTTTGAGGAAGGGAATGTTGCAAGACAAAGGGAAGTAGTAGTAGTAATTTGATTCAAGGTTCATGGGTGACAAATACAAGAAATATTGGTTGCAGCTTGTGTAAGGTTGGGTGGAGAGTCATCCCCAAAACACTATTTCGGTCATTAGAATCTGGATAGTGTTACAACCCTGCAATCACTAGTAAAATCTATTTTTGTTTTTCGCTCTATAGGTATGTCTTCTCTGCTAATTAGATGAAGATTTGTGTTGACAATAACATGGTTGATGTATGTAATTTTGAGTCGTTATAAATGGTAAACCTAGTAGTAAAAATTGCTTGTTATGATTCCGAGCCGTTACAATCCATGTGTCATCATTCCAACATTTATTTATTTTTGTGATATATTTATTTATTCATTATTATCTTTGTTTTTTGTTTATTTGTCAAGTTGTCTGTGATCCCCTAGGCTTCACCCGTGGCTTGATAAACTGCGACCCAGGGGCATCTAATCTATCAAAGTCACCCAAGGATCGCACTCAACCTAGGCCACACCAACCCTAAGCTGAATGGACTTTTTAGCATGGAATAGGAGACAAAGTCCCCATCGATTGTCCACTAGATACTCTACTGGAAACAAAATATCAACCTCTTATTACAAGCTATCACAAGGAATAGAGTTTGGATGTTAATAACAATTATAAGTAGTGCATACCACATTTGGGTATGTCATTATAGTCACTTTTTCCAAATAAAATAAAATCCTTTGAAATTTTAATTCTCAAGACTTGGGGATTAGAGGAAGAAGCCAAAGGATTGGAATAAATAAGTGGATGTGCCCAATATTTCATGAATTAAAAACCTTATTCCCCAAGCCTCATCCCCATACCTATGATTAAAAGGATATTGGAAAATGGCCTCTACAAATCCAAGCCTAGATAGTAAGGCTCAAGAGACTTTAAGAGATGCAATTCCCTTGAAATCCATGAAATAAAATATTAGACCCAAGAGTAAATGTACCATTGGTATAACATACCCAACCCCTTCTATACCTTACTTAGTATATAGGGTATCAAATTTTTCTTTTCTTATTCAACTCAAAGCTCTTTTATGAGATCATCATCACCTTCTATTACATGAGATATTTTCACTGATGTAAACATTAATAAAATCTAAGTCTAGATTGTCAAGATATGGTCAATTGAATAACCCCCCCTTTGTACCATGTTAGGGCTACTAAGTAACTATTGCATCATGGATGACATGATACCCAAGTCCATGTGTCACATCAAGTTAGGTGTTAAGTTAGAATCAATGCCATCTAGCCCCATCATGTCATCTATTGGCTCCAATTAATTTACTTTATCTATATTTACATAACTAAGATTTTAAATAAAATTTTAATCCATTAATTCCACAAAAATATTAACATTCCACCATAATAATAATAATAATAATAATAATAATAATAATAATAATATATTTTTTACCATGGTGAATTTGTAACTTGATGGAGGAATCTGGGTGAGGCCCAAGGTCAAACATAACAACTATCTATATAACATCAAGAATATATTCAACTACTCATAAGCTAGATATACCAATAATTTATGGCTTAGCAAGAGTTGAGACTCCACGAGGGTGAGTGATGAAGATTAATTATGAGGTCATTCAAATCTCATTTTTATGTTTTTTGATCCTGGTACATGTGGGTTATGGGTGCATAGTCAAACCTTAATTCTTGAGGCATCACCTATTTTTATGGCCATTCTATGGCATGAATGATAATTTCTATGAGCCTGTGTAGGATATGAATCTCCATGCCAAAGTTTGAGCTACAAGTATCAACAATATGTTGCAAGGTTTAAAAGGAAAATCACAAGTCTAAATGGCCAAAAGGCCACATTGAAATTTCTCCTCAACAACTAGGCTCATGCTATTATGCATGTGCAACAATTATTCACGATCCACATGAATAATTCCATCTGTTTCTTTATGCCTTTGATTTGTTCAACTCACACCACTTCATGCAATGTCAATGATTAAAAAATATGGTCATCTACATATAGTTGAAGTAAAATTCAATGCCATACATTGACACTGTATTGGCATATTCATTCCCTCCAACACGCACATGACCATTATCAGGCAACATCAATTCATGGCTCTTCAACTCATGGCTTTGACAATATTTCCACTTATAACATAATTTTGACCCTGAACACATACACGATTTATATATATATATAATAAAATCCCATATAAAGAATGATACACACACATATTTACTTAACACAAGAACCAAATTTCATTACATTAATCACTATAATATTACAAGGCACATCTACGCTACTAGGAAGACCTATTCATCATTAGATGACCGCCCCCATACACTTAAGCAATTACATTTTATAAATGAAAATACATCATCATGGATCATTTCAGATATAGGATTCTCTCACATCATTCTAACTATATGCGTGAAATGGAAAATACATATCAATCAATCTATAGTTCCCCAAGATTCGACAAAAATCACATATCTTCAGCCACGCTGTCACATCTTGACCTTCCAGAAATTGAATATTCAACTTTTGACTTAGGGATGTCGATGCTCCTGCATCATACTCCTGAGGTGAAAAATAAATAAATTATGACCTCTTGGTCATATGCTTCCTGGTCTTCTCATAATAATTTTAACTTGTGAATTGCAAAAAAACCTCTGTAGTAGCAAGTCTTCTCTTCTTGCTACACAATACCTCACTAAGCTTCTCTCCTCTAAGATCAATATTTTGGCTTCTTCTTGGTTTTCTCCTCTAGAACAATTCAAGCACTCCTTGCTCTAGGTGGCTACAAATATTCTTACTTTCCTCTCTTGCTACCTGCGCAAAAACAAATACCTTGCAATCACCAATATTCAACTTGTACCTCGATCTACATCTTTAGCCCAAATCATCACGTTCTAGGTTTCCTCTTCAACTGTACTTGTAGGATTTATCCTGCTCTGATACCACCTGATGAAAATGAATTATGTGGTCATCCAATTCTTGTTTTTATGTTTTCCGATCCTAGGACATGTGGGTTATGGGCCCACAATCAAACCTTAATTCTCAATGCATCACCTATTTTTATGTCCATTCCATGGCATGCATGATAATTTATATGAGCTTGTGCAGGATACAAACGTCCACGCCAAAGTTCGAGCTGCAAGTATCAACAATAAGTCACTTGGTTTAAAAGGAAAATTGCATGTCTAGAGGGAAAGGCCACAATGAAATTTTTTCTCAACAACTGGGCTCACGTTGATATGCATGCACAAGATTTATTCATGTTCCACATGAATTGTTTCATCTCTTCCTCTATGCATTTGTTATGATAAGCTCACACCACTTCATGCAATGTTAATGCCTCACAAATATGGTCAACTATGTACAATTGAACTAAACTTCAATGCCAAACATTGACGATATTGGCATATTCATGCCCTCCCACATGCACACGACCATTATCAGGCAACATCAATTCTCAGCTCCTCAACTCATGGCTTTAACAATATTTCCACTTATAACATAAATGTGACCCCTAAAACACAGACACACACACACACACACACACACACATATATATAATATTAATAATAATAATAATAAGATCCCATACAAAGAATAGATACACACACAAATTTACTTAACACAAGAACCAAATTTCATTACATTAATCACTATAATCTTATAAGGCACCTCTATGCTACCTGACGGGCCTATTCATCATTAGATGACCACCCCCATACACTTAAGAAATTACATTTTATAAATGAAAATACATCATCGTGGATCATTTTAGATCCATGATTATCTCATATCATTTTAACTATATTCTTGAAATGGAAAATACATATCAATCAATAGATAGCTCCCCAAGATTAAAGGAAAATCACATATTTTCATCCACACTGTCACATCCCGACCTTCCAGAAATTGAATATTTGGCTTTTGACTTGGCGATGTTGATGCTCATGCATCTGTGGGGGAGCCTACTAATCAAGCATTATCACAATAGTCCAAATAAGCCCCCCCTTGGTATTTGAAACTGGGTGGAGGGGATAACATCCCATTGCTCCAACCACTTAGTCATCCCACAAGGGGACAGTAATAATAACAATATTTTTCTTAACCATGGTGAATTGATAACTTATTGGAGTAATCTAGGCGAGGCCAAAGATACAACCTATTGGCTGCTACTTAAACACCAAGAATATATCCGACAACCCATAAGCCAAATATACCAGAAAATTGACTTAGCAAGAGACAAGACTTCAAGAGGGTGGGGGAATACTCCTTAAGTCATATCATAACAATCCAAAGATGTCCCCTCGTGGAACTTGAAACCAATTGGAGGGGATTATATATGTGTGTGTGTGTGTGTGTGTGTGTAATATTCCTAATTGGAAAATAATAATAACTACCAAAAACATGAACTGGGAACAACAATTAAAAATTAAAGAGAAAGCACCCAAATAAAAAAACCAGACAAAATGAGAAAAATAACTAAGCAATTTTATTAATCAATGGAAATCTGGGTACATAATGATAAGAACATTGGAACCTTGGCTTGCTATGCAAGCTAGGAAAACGCGAGGTGAAATATTGTTGACCCAACTGCTCAAATGGCTCTAAACTGATAATGCACACTACTTAAAAAATATGTTGCAAGCTACCAAAATGAACTGGATGTTATGCTCAAAATAATACCTAGAATGCTCTAAAATTTCATCTCTCAACGCCTCTCCCAAAATCCAGAAAAAACTAGAAATGGAATCCATATGATGAAGAACCCCTCCAAAATGGTGCAATTCACTCTCTTCTAGCTATATGATCTACTATATTTTTTCCTTGTATATTTCTCAGAAAATTATAAAACTTCAAATATGGCCTCTCCTCCAAATACCCACAAAAACCTCGAAAAATCTTGGGCTGATCCTAGCTGACCCAGAAGCCCCAAATAGATTGAATTATCCTCCAAAATTGGATGTGTTCTCTATAGGAAAAATATCTACTATGCTATATAAAAATACTCTGCTAAAGATCTATTGAAATCCCACACAAAATATTCTCCATAAATTACCTTTTTCTCTAGTCCAATATCCTCCGGAAACTAGCCTCCCTCTGGCCCTACGTAAGCTTCCATCAGTGAGATCTACTCACCACCAAAAATAAGGAATTCAACCCACAAATAATTCTAATCTCCAGCCATGAAAATCCACTGCAAAGTTACCAACATTAAAAGAGAAAACCACCTGAAAAATAGTGGGAGCTCCAACCCACAATAATTGATTCTCCAATGTGTAAATCGAACTACCTTTGAGCCCAAGAAGTGTGTAGAACTGGGTGACTTCCTATAATAATCTATGTGGAAATCCTAATTTGAACTCCCCAAATTACCTCACTAGGGAGACACTCGAAGTTCTCTGAAATGAGGGTGGAATTCCACTTGGAATTCCTCGTGCTAAACAACACTCTGGCCCTTGTGCTAAACAACTCCAAGAGAAGATGAAATGAGAAGTGTAATAGTCAAAAGATGCTCTAAAAAACGAGTCCCTCCTTTTATATTTTCCTTCCATCCTTCTAGATTCCTTTTCAATATCATTTTATTAGTGGGGGCCATTTTCCACTTGTGAATTTTGCCACCATTTTAATAAAATAATAATTTTCCTGCCTTTTCTAATAAAATATTATTTTGCAACACTTTCTAATAAAATAATATTTGCCCATTTTTTACCAAAATTGGGAAAACCCCTTAGCAATTTTTCTCTCATCAAGATTTGGAATATTATAGTCCTCCCTGCCAAAAATTTCTTGTCCTCAAGTAATATCACCATATGTTGTTGCCCCCCAAGATGACCTAGTTAATGTTAGGGTCTAAAAAGTTCCATTGAACCACTCCTTGCTATTGTTCCACCATCACATGAACAACTCCCATAATACCAAGGTCTCAAACCATCTTGATCCATCTAAAACCCCCTTATCTCCACTCATTATTTGATAATATATAATCGCCATAAGCCCTCTGCATGTCTCAAGTACGTAGAGAACCTTGATCATGTGGAACTATAGTCAACTCCTCAAGATGCTTCCTTGCTAGGAAATCAATCTCATGCACTTCAAGAGTAGACTCTTGAATAGATAATCCAACCCCTGTGGAGAGGAAACCTCGCTCACCTAAACTGTCCATGATCTCCCCCAGCTGATTATCCTACCATACTGATGAAGTACCCCATGCCATCAATGAGTCACTAGGGAGGGAAATTCTCTTCGTAAAGCTAAAACCCAATAGAATATTTAATTGGTATCCTCCTGTAGAAAACAACTCATCCCTAATGGTAACTTAATTCCCTAGCCCTATAGTGCCAAGGTCCCACGCTAAACTCAAAAGGATGCCATCACGCTGACACTACATAACTGACTACTCATTGTGCTCATATCGTGTCCTCCTCTCCTAGAACGTGATGGCGAAATATCTATAAAGTCCAAACACATCTTGCCCAGGCATCTCCATGATGTCACAACCTGCCCATCCAAAGCTAACCCCGATCCTAAGCACCAATAGGGAGAACTTACCTTGCCACACAATGAAGGCCTCAACAATCCTCTAAGAGTGATTTGGATCACTCTCTTCCATGACTCCACTCATTATGAAATAAAGTGACCTATCATCCAACTGAATCCCTAGATCTAATAGCCAGATCTACTGTGATAGAGTTCATGCAGCTGTTGGAATCCATTCGTGCCTTGTCTCTAGTCCCTACATACAACCTATATATAGAATCTATATATCATGAATAAATATAATGCATGCTAAATTTTCCTGCGCCTGCCATACCACACAATGATATCTACTATATTGTCTCCTGATCGTACACCTTAATACTCCCTAGATTCTAAACATATGCTTGTAAGGAAAATCCAACACCTGTTGCATATGATCTTGTAAGCCCTCAGGATGCCCTACACAAAGTGTGTCATGCATATATCTATGTGTGAGCTCAAGAATAGAGCACATGTTACCTCTACAAAAGATCGAACCATCCCCAATCCCACATTTTCCAACTAGCGCCCTAAGCATATGCCATAGTTGGAAAGTCTTTGTCCTGATGCACTATGTCTTATCCAACTGTCTTAGACGAGCCTCATGGGTCTTTTTACTCGTGATGAGAGAATCAAGAGACAACATCCACGTCCCCTATGTCATTTCATAATTATGAAGAGTGATAGATGTGTGGTCTCTGATGGGTATGTCCAAGAACCCGTATGGAAGTTCACAGCCAACCCTATGACCATACCGCTCTCCAAACTGGGGTATGCCCACTTCAATGGCATGCTTGACCCCCTCATAAAGGAATATCCCTGCTACTAACACTCCCCTAGTCTATATTGCAACCCCGCACACTACTACATATAACCATGTATCCTCATGACCCCAACATACAATTGCACCCAGTTGCACATCTCTATGCATCGTTGGACCTCGTTACATGTTAATGCATCATCCTAGATCAACTGGCATCCCTCCTATATCAATGTGTCTGTCACACTATGAGGAAATGTGTTACGATGTGAACCACTCCTCCTACCCCACGGTGCAAACGTGCACACCACCATGCACCTCCGTGCTCCTTTGTATACCACTGTACATCACTGCATTAATATATACACCATTATATGCCACAGTCTAAGACTGAATCAATATGCATCAGCCCGCATCCTATTAGTATCACCATCTCCACCATCTAAACTCCTTAAGCTTGGATGAGTGGACCTCCCCTCCTAATCCTCCCCAAGAGATCTGATAGGAAAACCTCCCTTAGTGCCAATGGCAGTCTCCCTACAGTGTTGTTGCTCGGTGTCCCCTACATCTGTGGAAAATCCTTAACTCCATACAAGACATTGTCTGATGGCTTGCCAATGCCACCTCCTCCAACCAACTCCTGCCAGAGTACATTGATCATCCTACTACCCCATACACCGTCGACCTGCCATGAAAACTCATGAAATCTTCCCACTCTCCTATCAATCCATCCTATCACTAATGCTTTCTGGAACTCTGAAGGGGATATGAAAATGTGTGTGTGCCCAATCACCGATTCCATCATGAAACTACTACCATCACCTACCAACTCCATGATGTGATGGGGAATCCCACATAGATCCCAACAATAGTATGGCCCTTGAATCCCTTTGGTAATTCATGACCCCTACTAAACTATAACCATGGATATATCTAGACACCTAGCCTACTCCACTGAGTACCAACTCAATACTTCTTGCCACCCAACACCGTGAGAGGGATTAGATGCAAGAACACCTATACACCTAACAAATTCATCATGCAAATGTTGCGCCCTATGCAACTCGTGTCACCTCATCCCACGATCCTGATCAATGCATAAAATCCACTAGGTAACCCTCCCTACCTCTCTCAACCGTGCGAAGGTAACCTAATAATGTTGCAAGCCACATCTATATAAGCCTGAAGAGAGCTACTGTATGTACTGTAGCTCTGTTGGCTGCCTGCACATCTATCTCCTCCCCGTTGATGGAAGGCCCAAAATTTTACTGCCTATCCTCCTATACCATGGGCTCAACAGGAGTAACTAGTTGTCCCTTCATAGATAGCTCATCGCGCATAACATCTTCATCTTGCTCACACTCCTAAAGGTGCTCTCCATGTTGTTGAAAGTGGTTTCCATGGATCTAGGTACTTATGTGCTTATTGACAACTTGTTAGTGGATGGACTTATGGGAGTATGCTATACCCTGTTTGTAAATGTATCAACCTGAGCCATTAATGGGCTCTCCAACAATGGTGACTCCTGAGTCACACTAGGTCAACCTAAGTCGTCCTCACAACTATTGATATTATTTGTCTCACTTGCCATTTCCTCCTCATGCTTGATGTCAAGAATCACCTCCATGAAGTGGACCTTTCCCTTAGTGTACTTGCACCCTGGGGTCCATCACTTCTGATCTGTAAAGAAAAAATTCCTCCTCCGGAGGTTCCTCCAGATCTCATCCTTTGATTGTCCCCCTCTATATAAAGGCCTAACTCCTGATCTATGCTTCTCCTTCAAATGAAAAAACTACCCAAATGATAGAAACCTCCTAAATCTGGGATCTAATGCATCATACTCCTCTGTCCCATATGAGAAATACCTCAGAAAATCCACAAAAGTATCAGTGTAAATACCCTCATAGTTACCAATTTTTTTTAATAGTATGATCACCATCAATTACTTTATAACCATTCTTTTCAATTACTACTACAACTCTTGTATATTTAACATTTACAAAAATTCCTAAAGTACCATCGCTTAAACCTTTAATATTAAATATGTAATGAGTTCATTTTCTTACCATCCTCTTATGGTATTTTTTGGGATTCAACTGAAAACTATTCAATAATACTACACAGGGCTTTGTTTTCTATCCATTCATATGTCATTCCTAATGTACCATCACTTAAATCTTTAATATTAAATATGTCATGAGGTCATTTTCTTTCCATACTCTTATGGTATTTCTTGGAATTCAACTGAAAACTATTCAATAATACTACAAAGGGATTTATTTTCTATCCATTCATATGTCATTCCTAATGTACCATCACTTAAACCTTTAATATTAAATATGTCATGAGGTCATTTTCTTGCCAACCTCTTATGGTATTTCTTGGAATTCAACTGAAAACTATTCAATAATACTACAAATGGCTTTGTTTTCTATCCATTCATTCAATAACACTACAAAGGGCTTTTGTTCTCTATCCATTCATATGCCATTCCTAATGTACCATCACTTAAACCTTTAATATTAAATATGTCATGAGGTCATTTTCTTACTTGGAATTCAGTTGATACACTTAAACCTTTATTACCATCCTCTTATGGTATTTCTTAGAATTCAATTAATACACTTAAACTTTTAATATTAAATATTTAATGAAGTCACTTTCTTACCATCCTCTTATGGTATTTCTTGGAATTCAACAGAAAACTATTCAATAATACTACAAAAGGCTTTGTTTTCTATCCATTCATAATATATATTATTTTTTTTTGGCTCTAATTTTGTTTATAAAAATTTATTAGTCTAAATGATTTGTCCCCAACTATAACACCAAACCCTTACTAGCTGTACGTTATGCACTTCCTTTTGGCATTTATATTTCCACTAGTCGATTGAACTTCCTTAAGAACATTTGTTTTTGAGTTATAAGTCTTTTAAAGTATTTCCTCCAATATAGAATTAGTTTTCTAAGATAATGCCTCTATATTTGCACCCTCTCTACTATTTAACTACACAGGGAATTTAGTTTTCTTCACATTACTTAAATAAAGTGTTCCATATTTGATATTTTGTTCTAATTCTGCACTGAATTTCCCAAAATCAGAGTTAAGGTTTCTATTTCATGTTGAAACCATTATCTATTTAATTGTATTGTTCTGAAATACTTCGTTTGGTTTTTATTCTTTGTTAATGGAGTGTCTTTAGTAGCGATTTTCATTTTTTATCTTATTAACTTCAATCCAGGTTCTATGCACAGTCGTTCCAATGTTGACCACTATAACTATGTTCATAGTTACGGGGCTATTTTCTATCCAAAGAAAAATATTGATACTATTTACTGAACCCTATATTTGGTTTTGATGCGTTCTATTTATATTTATTTAAAAGGCTTACATTATAATGTAATTGTAGCCTCAAATTTGGTATTTATTTATTATTATTATTATTAATTATTATTATTATTTTAATTTAAAATTTTTATGAAAGATTATAAATTTTTTGTTAGAGTCTCTATATGTCTCACTGTGAAGTTATATTTATAGTTTCATTTTTCCTTTATGGGTTATCATTTAATCGCTAAGTACATAGAGACTCTTTGTATGCTTTCTCCTCTGTTTATATTATATATACATATTGTTAACCTATCTAACACAAATTTTCTTTGTAACAAGGTCACAATTCCTTTTTTTTTTTTAAGTGTTTTGTTTCTTATGACTTAATTTAGTAACATGCATAGTTTCTTTCTTTCATTTTTAAATGTTAATATTCACACAACATATACTCATTTTTGCAATTTATGTTTGTGTAGCTATTGCAAGTACTTTTATAATTTGTCGTACCTGTCTAAGTGAGATTCAAATTTGTCTTAATGAGTTTTTCTTTCAACGAGTTGGAGAAACTTTACATCTTTTGGCCTTTTCTAGTGCATGGTTGATGATTCTCTCCTAGGGAGATTAAATTCCTCATATTATAAGTTTTTTATCCATTTGTTGATAATGACTTGCATGGATTGTTTTTTTTTAGAATTTGAAGTTTTCTTTTTAGACCATGTGCATTTTCTGTAACTAAATTGAGGAATCTCTTTTTGTTAGGCAAAATTATTTTTGTTTAACTCTATAAGATATTTTCTTCGAGGTTCTATAACCCCCTCTCTCATATATTTTATTTGTGATAATTCTATCATGTATTAGACAATTTCAATATAAGTCTTACAAACTACAATAAATGCCTTATGCTATCATTAATAACCATGTATGTATTTATGGAAGATTACACAAATATATAGTCTCACTTCCGTTGCCTCTTTCCTTCTTTTAATGTTTTCATTTTCCTGCTACTATATATATATATTATTATATTTATGTAATCTATTTAATGGAAATTGTAAAGATTGTGGTCTCTTTGTGTCTACAACATACTCAAATATCTCTACATGTCTTCTTATTTTTATTTTACTATTTTTACAATTCTTTCTCGATATTTTTATTTTATCTAAGGATTCATATAGATTGTTTATATATATGATATTAGCTATAGTGAAGAGACTTATATTAGCTACAGTGAAGTGACTTGTATTACACATCAATAATACTGTGGACAATATTCTTTCTATCGAGCTCAAAGTTAATTCTTTTTATAAGGAATAATGTTCCTTTTTGTTATAAAATTATTTTCTTGAAAATAACCATAGACAAAACGAAAGAACATAGATAACGTATTCTTAGTTTTAGCAATGTAATAATTCATAACTCTTATTCTTCATTCTAACTGAAAAGAATTAGTGAACTAGCCAAGAACATAATAAACAAAATTTCACTCTAATAGACAAAAGAAAATAGTAGAGTTAGAAACATCAAATTGAACAATTTTCTTGGGAAATTAAGAGTCAATTACTTGGTTCCTCCTAACCTTGACACAAAAAACTACTTGCCCCCCGAGCAACTCGGTCTACAATTCTTTTTTCTGTCTATTAATTCTTGCTTCTCTTCAATCTATTCAATTCCGCACTCCAGATTAATGAGACAAAAACAAGTAAAAACCAAATATTACCATCTACCACCCTTTTGGTGGTTAATAACTGCCTTCACTCACTAACAGGTGGCGGGAAGTTATTTTCTCATTAATGAGCTTCTGTTTCCCACTCTTGAGGATAACTCCCTGTCTTCTATGAAACATTTAATTGGTCAATATCATAAATTACTTCTAAATTAAATATAATCACCCAGATTAGATTCCTAGGACTTATTGGTGGATAATAATAATTTTCCCAATTTAAAATACAACCTTTCTCTCTTTCAACGGTCTGTACTCAACCATGAATTTCCCATATTTGTCTTTATTTACAAAATGAAACATAATTACAACTTTACAAATAACCATCATTAGTGATAAATACTCATAATTAAAATGCTTATCTATCTATTGATGTAGCATCATTTATGTTAAGTGGTATCACAATATGCACATTTAATTACAATCAAATCATTATGTTAAGTGGTATCACAATATGACTCTCTCTCCCTCTCAGGTTCATCTAGAAACTAAGGCATGGTGGGATGGCTAGACTGGCCAAACACATGGCTATTATTATGTTGAATTGGGCATGCATGTATGTGGCTTCCTTCTCCTGTAGCATGCTTAACTCTAGGGTATATGCCATAAAAATGACGATGGCTCTAGTTTATCACCTTACCACTACTCAACTGAGGCAACACTTTTTTTTTCTCATTGTTCTTATGGATCCCATACTAGATTTGCTATGTACTAATTTTTCTCCCAGCCACTAGAATTCCCATAGTCCCACCAGTCATTGTGCATGCATGCCCAACACCTTCATTATCTTGTTAGATTTCCCACAAATGGCCAAGGTCATGCTCTGATGCCACTATAATATTCCTAATTGAAAATAACAATAATTACCAAAAACATGAACTGGGAACAACAGTTAAAAAATTAAAGAGCAAGCACCCAAATCAGAACACTAGGGAAAATGAGGAGAATAACTGATCTGTTTTATTAATCAATGGAGATATGGGTACATAATGAGTAAGAAAAATGGAACTCGAGCTTGTTATGCAAGCTAGGAAAACTCCAGGTGAAATCTGATTGACCCAACTACTGAAATGGATCCAAACTGATAATGTGCACTGCCCATAAAATTTGCTACAAATTGCCAAATAGAAATGGATGTTCTACTCAAAATAATGCCTGAAATGATCTGAAATTTCAACTCTGATCTCCTCTCTCAAAATGTAGAAAAACATAGAAATGGTTTGGGATGAATCCAAATGATGAAGAAGCCCTCCAAAATGATGCAAATGGTTCTCTAGCTAGCTATACACCCTACTAGATTTCTGCCCTATATATTGCTTAGAAAATTTTGAAACTTCAGCTATGGCCTCTCCTCCAAATACCCACAAAAACCCGAAAAAATTAACCTTGGGCTGATCCTAGCTAACCTGGTAGCCCCAAATAGTGTGAATTATCCTCCCAAGCTGGATGTTCATTCTACGGGAAAATATCTGCTATGCTACACCCAAATCCTTTGTTGAAGTGCCATTGAAATACCACAAAAAATATCCTCCGAAAATTACCTTTTTCTCCATTCTAATCTCCTCTAGAAACTAGCCACCCTCTGTCCCTGTGAAAGCTTCCACTAGTGAGCTTTGCGCAATACTAGAAATAAGGAATTCAACCCACAAACAATGTTAATCTCAAGCGTTTCAAATCCACTGCAAAGTCACTGACATCAAAAGAGAAAACCACCTACAAAATAGTCGAAGCTCCAACCCACAATCGCTGATCCTCCAATGTGTAAATTGAATTGCCTCTACACCCAAGGAGTGAAAATAACTTGGTGAACACCTGCAATAAGCTCTATGGAAATCCTGAATTGGACTCCCCAAATTACGTCACTAGGAAGACACTTGAAGTTCTCCAAAATGAGGGTGGAATTCCACTTGGAATTGCTGGTGCTAAATAACACTCTGGCCCTTGTGCTAAACAACTCCAAGAGAAGATGAAATGAGAAGTGTCATAGTCAAAGGATGTTCCACAAAATGAGTTCCTCCTCTTTTTATATTTTCATTCCATCCTTATAGACTCCTTTTTAATATTATTTTATTAATGGGGGCCATTTTCCACTTAAGGACTTTTACCACCATTTTAATAAAATGATAATTTGCCTCCCTTTGAAAATAAAATATTAGTTTTCCATGCTTTCTAATAAAAATAATATTTGCCCCTTTTTTACCAAAATTGGGTAAACTCCTTAGCAATTTTTCACTCACCAAAATTGGGAATATTATAGTACACATACACACATACAAATATATAAACCATAATGGATCAATAACTCATTGGAGTAATCTAGGTAAGGCCCAAGATCAAATCTAGCATATACCACTATAACACCAAAAGTATATCCAACAACCCATAAGCAATATATACCAAGAATTTATGATTTAGCAAGAGCCAAGACTCCATGAGGGTGGGGGAGCCTACTCCTTAAACCTTATCTCAACGAGCCAAATATGTCTCCTTATGGGCCTCAAAACCAAGTGGAGCAAATTTTATATATATAGATATATATATACCTACCATGGCCAAACGATAAATTATTGGAGTAATCCGAGTAAGGCCCAATATCAAACATAACAGCTACCACTATAACACCAAGAGTATATCCAACAACCCATAAGCTAGACATATCAAGAATTTATGAATTAGCAAGAACCCTTTCATAATGGGCCAAATATGTCTTCTCGTGGGATTTCAAACCAGGTAGAGGGGATAATATCCCATTGCACCAATCACTCAGTCATCCCACAAGGAGAGAAATAATAACAACAACAGCAACAACAACAACAACAATATATTTTTAAGGACACAACCAAGCCAAACATCAAATGGATGTATGAGATGCCCATGTTTATGGGACAAGGGACTTGACAAACATCAAATGGGATGAGATGCCCTTGTTTATGGGACAAGGGACATGCCTCCATGCAAGGATTTGACTACTAAAGTCTATAAAAGTGTACATAATATAATTCTCTATGGATTTGAATTTATTACCTCTTACTAGGAAACACATTTTCTTAACCATGTGTAAATACAACTCCCACTAAAAAAAAAACCACTTGCTAAATTGAAAAGTTCCAAAAGTTTCATCGGGCATAAAGAAAATCCATAAGTTTCCCATAATATTTCCCATCATCATCGATAGGGTAAAACTGAAAACTTTTCATGGTGGATGAGGTAAAGCCCAGAACATTTTTCACCAATAAGGTAAAACTTGAAATTTTTGTCAATGGGATAAAACTCAAAACTTTTCATGGCTTACGAGGGAAAACCCTAAGATTTTTTGGTCAATGAAGTAAAACCCCTAACTATTTGGTGAACACCCATGAGCTGAAACCCCAAAACCCCAAAACTTTTGCAGGCCGTCAATGAGGAAAAACCCCAAACGTTTTGTGTATTGTGTACGAGATAAACCCCTTAATTTTTTATAAGGTCAAACCCCAAATATTTTTTGGGTTGTGAATGACGTAAGACCCCGTTTTTTCCCAACTAGTAATGAGGTAAAACCATAGACGGCGTCTAGCAAATTTTCTACGACGAAAATCCAAACATTTTTGTACAAATTCATCGGTGCTCGATGAAATTTAATATTTTTACCTTTTGCAAACTTTATTCAACTTTGTTATCCCTATGACATTATTGGCTGTCTGTCGGAATTTTTTTAAAAATTGGACATTTGGCTAACAAGGAAGGTTTTACACTTTGTCAAATCCAAGAGGATTTGCATTAAACATTAGAGAGGAGTATCTCTACTAAGGAAATTAATCAAATTGTCATAGAGCACTCTTTGCATGGAGTTCCAAATAATCACAATTTTTTCCTTTGTGTATAAGAAATTCATGAATGTAAGTAATTATATTCACATAAATAGTTTTATATGTCTAATGCTGGATTATTTCTAAAACTATCACATTTTAGAAATTTTCTTACCAAAATTTACTAGCTCTAAAATTTATTTCAACTTTGCTCAAATGCATATGGACTTATATATAGTTGAAGTTTCAAATTTAATTCTAGAAAATAAGGTAACTTTAGACATTCTTTATACTGATGTAAATATATATACTTATCAAGAATTATTTCCCACTAGGATTCATATATAATTAAGCATACTTATTAAGAGTTAGTGCCATACACTATTTATGCATTTCCTAGCACAAAAATACATAGGAGTAAAAATGCAAACATGTAGACTTACAAGTGGTTACTATCCAACAAAATTTATGCAAGTCCTTGTGCGTAAATGCACAATTAATTTCTCCACTTTATACATCAATTTTATTCCCGAAAAGCTCTTCTAAACTTGGAGTGATATCCATTCATGCTTATATATATATATATATATATATTATATATATTTATATTATATATATATATTATATAGTAAGAAAATTTCCATCTTCTAATTTTCAACACTAAAAAATTTCAAAGAGAAAATTAACAATAATAACATGAACCTAAGGAACACTTATCTAAATGTTTCAAGCTAGCAATTAAACTGGGAATGAGTCTTTTCCATTCAACCATAGGATTAACTAGACATCCACTTTCTATAGTTGGACACCCTCTATCTAGGACATGATAACATAAGGGGAAAACTGATAATCATTAGCAATCAGGATAGGTGAAGGCAACTCTCCTTCACACATATGGTAGAGTTGAGGATTTCCTTTCCCAACTAAGTCTGAGCCTCTACAATCTCCAAATGCCTCTCAATTGTTTAGCAAAGCATATAATGGAATCCCTTCACCACTTTATAATCTCTCAGTGGTTTCCCCACCTCTTTCTTATCACGCTTAACTAGCACACATCAAATCACAACTCATTATGCCCAAGTAGAGTCCAAAGCTTGTTTTTAAGTGTTTGAAAAGAAAAATCTAATTTTAGGGAGCCCAAAACAGACCAACATCATTCCAATCTACAATTGGCAATTTCGTAGGCATATTTGGGCAACAAAAATTCAATTTAATCACCCAGAATGCTTAAACCATAATTTCCTTCAATATTAGCAACATTCCACTCATGATTCTCCTTACTCAGGAACCCGTGTGTCTCTGCTCTTCATGGATGTCTCCCTCTTCATGCATGTATGTCTAAATTACTATGTGTAAATTATGTGTCTCACACCCTTTTCCCTTAGTGGGTCTCTGCCCCATTCTAAATTTTTCCATAGTCAATGCAGTTTGTTGCTATATAGTCCCATATTTACCTTAATGTCCCAGGAAATCCATGGGTCACCTTCAAAATCCAGGGAATGTATTCAACCCATTATTTCCATTAAATTCTAGAGAATTATTGTTGTTGCCACCCCATTCTAATATTAATGAGGGTGATTATTCCAACTACCCAGTCCTTAGAAATACATTGGTTCTTGGGCAACAGGGGGAAGGCTTAGATTTAAATTTGAATTTCATGACAAGGATTTGTCAAGAAAATCCTTAATAGTGCCCTCATCATTTTCCCACTCATGGTATGATATCCCATATTAGCGGTCATATGTTCCCAATTTTTTTATTTCTTAATTAAGAATTTCGATCACATATACATTGTTCTTGGATGCATCCAATTAATATTCATCACAATAATGACACTTCGATGCTAATAGAGGCAATACAATGTCGTTAACTTAAATAATTACAATTTAACTCAAGGGTCAAAGTATGGATATTTCAATCCCCTACCCATTAAGGGAACACCATCTTTGGTGTTTGAACTAACTCTTGGCATTCTTTTCATCACAACAACACCATTCCAACTATTGCTCTCTTTTTATGGCAACAACAATTCTCAATGCTTCTTTAGCTGCACCATCAACATGGTCCTCTTTAGCTTTTGTTCCTTTGTCATTTTTCTTTCATTATCTAGCCACTTTCAGGCCTTTGGCACTATATTAATTTCCTACAACACTTATCAATAAACAAGCATATTAAAACCTTTCTTTTTTCCATGCATAAGCATTACCTCGAATTAAATCATGATAAGATATTTATTCAAACATAATACTTATCTATATGATTTATGGATTCACATCCCTAGGCTCCCATGGACAAACTCAAGTTACTTCTTTTCCTGAACATACCCAATGTGCTCATGATCTCAACTAGCTTGTTATTTTCTCAAGTCTCCTCTTCCGTTTAGTTTTTATTCATTCAAAATCAAGCATCCCCTTCTTTGCTATACATCCCCTTAGTTGCTCCATATTACATAGTTCTCATCATAGTAGTGACCATGACATATCTTAGGGTTCTTGTGTCCCAATAGTAGCCTATTTTCCATACTTTCCAACTCAAAAGTGACCATTTGTATTTCTTAGATAACGTCATCATCTCACTTTTATCATGTAGCTAAATGATATAATGGATTTATAAGAAATGAAAATTGTAGCTGAGATTCTTGGTAAAAGGATGAACAATGAATATTTAAAAGATTAAATCAAGTCTAATCTTGAGCCCATAGTTGGATACATTTGTTACATCGTGACTCTAGCAAATGGTTGGTTCGTATGGAATTTTAGAGCAATGGTAGATATTGTTAAAATCCTTCATAAATGATAGAACTAGGTTTCAAAAACTCTTTTTCTTGAAAAAGTGCCATATCAATTTGTATGCCTAGTCTACTAAAGTGGATATCCTACCTTTATGAGTTAGAATTCGAAGAATGCTACTAGTCTTGTGGTTAGAGAAAGTGTTTGAGGAAATAGGGAATGCTCTTGGCACATTTTCTGAAACTAATTTCTCTTTTTTTGAAATAGGATATTTTTGAATGGCTTGTATTATTATGGATTTAGAGACTAGTAAAAGGTTGGTGAAGACGAAGGTCATAAAAATAGGAGTACAATTTTTCATCGAACACTAGATTATGAAAGAAAAACCTTTAGGTATGAGCATTGTCATAACTGTGAGCATATGCAATTGATTGTAACTATCCAACTGAGAGGAAAATTTAAGCTCAAAGAAGGTATTCAAAAGGTTTGGAGGGAATGGATGGAAAACTCACATAATCGAAGTTAGAATAAGGGAATAGGAGAGAAGGTCCCTATTGATTGTCCACTAGATACTCCACTAGAAATAAAATATCAACCTCTTATCACAAGCTATCATAGGGAATAGAGTTTGGATGTTAATAGAAACAATGAGTAGTGTATGCCACATTTGGGTAAAGTCATTATAGTCACTTTTTCCAAATAAAAGAAATTCCTCTAAAATTTTGATTCTGAAGAATTGGAGATTTAAGGTAGAATCCAAGGGATTGGAATCAATAAGTGTATTTTCCGAATATTTCACGAATCAAAAACCTTATTCCCCAACCTTCATCCTTATACCTATGATCAAAACGCTATTAAAAAATGGCCTCTACAAATGGCTCGAGAGTATTTAAGAGATGAAATTCCCTTGAAATCGATGAAATACAATATCAAACCCAAGAGTAAAGGTACCCTTGACATAACATATCCAACCCCCTTTATACATTACTTAGCATATAAGGTATCAAATGTTGATTTTATTATTCAACTCAAAGCTCTATTCTGAGATCGCCATTACCTTCTATTGCATAAGAGCTTTTCAATGATGTAAACATTATTAAAATCAAAGTCAAAATGGTCAAGATATGGTCATTTGAAGTTGCCCCCTTTGGAACCATGTTAGAAATACTAAGTAACTACCACACAGAAGATGACATGGCACCCAAGTCCACATGTCACATCAAGTGGGGTACTAAGTTAGAAAAAAGGCCACCTGGTCCCATCATGTCATCTATAAGCTCTATAATGACCTTGATTATCTTGCCAAAAATATTGACATTGTGCTAATGGTCCCGATTTTGGTGCATGCAGGTATATAGTGTAAATTTGGTCTTGGTCACCTTACATTTGTATGGATATTGTTAAAGGTTACATTCGTATGGCTATTGTGAATAGTCTATCATTCATCGTGGTATATATGACCTTGAAATATTCTTAACAACTAAACTAACCCAATTTACGACATCAATCAAGGAATAAGAACAATGGTAGGGTGTGACACTATTTGTCAATAAATAATTGTTTGTATGAAGTGCACATTAAGGTCATAAGCCTAATTTTATCATTAGATTGGATATACCACATATGATTCAACACCAACCTGATATGGCACACATAATTCAACAAGCCAGACCAAATAAAATTCAATATGCTCGCAACAATGAGGTTCACTGTGCAGTTAAGGATTTTCCAAACACTGTCATATATTTATGGAATTAATAAAACATAGAAGAGGACATTTTCCTTCACATATTGAAGATTCTAGAATGAGGTTGGAGAAAAGGGAAAATTGAAAGCGAGGAGAGGGAGGGAGGCCAAATGGAAAAAAAATTACAAGATTGCAAACTCATCAATAGTGAAAAGGCCAAGGGAGGATAGGGGGATACCACTGGTTGGTATAGAGGGGAAAGGACCTAACTATGAGGAGTAGGAACTGAATAGTAGGAAAGGAGGGAGTCAGGACTAGGAGGACACACAAAGAGCCATAAGGAAACACATGCAGTGAGAGAGGTAGAAGGTAGTGGAGAAGAAGGGGAAGGGGTTCACAATAGAGGATAAAACATGCTACAAAAGAAGGCATACAGTTGAATGTGTAGTTTACAACAAAAGGTTAAACACAAGGCCACTAGATTGTGCACTCATCTCACCTTTCCGCTCAATAGTTGCAGTTGTGGTCATACTCTAGATGTCAACTCCATTCTTACTGCAACTACAGTATGCACTCGATTTCTAGGTTCTGGTTTCTTGGCACCATCACACTATTCCTCTATCTTCTTATTGAAATGCTATCAAGTTGCCATTATCATAGTAAAAATGGTGTGGTTAGTTTCTCTCAACTAGCTGTTTTACACAATTCTTTTGGAATGATCAAATCTTGTTGCTAATAAGATAAGGATTTCATTGAAATGATAAGTGGTCAAGATAAAACATATGAACTTGTTAATGCCTGGATTTATTAAAACCATCTGTACTGCTTATGCCCTAATTTATAGAATGCTTTGTGTGGTTTGGAAACATCTGAATTGGTGTAATATCTGTATTTCTTACAAACATATAGAATGCCTGATAATTTAACAATAATTTGGAAACATTTGTGAAAGTTGTAAGAGACTTAAAACTAGGGATGAGACTTAAACCCCAAGGATTATTTGGTTTCTGATTAGAATAGGTGTCGAGGCATCATTGTAAGAGAATTACTTAATATTGAGGGAATTAGAAATTAGTTGTTGTTGGTCATTATTATAGAACTTGGTGGAGGATTTTGCTTTTGGAATCCCTTAATGGCTAGTGGGTGGAGGTTTCATACCTTTGGATACCTTGGACTAGTCTCTTCAATAGGTGTGTGTGTGTGTGTGTGTGTGTTCTTTGCATGACAACATAATGTTTAGCCAATGCAAATCGACCATCCTAGAAGCGAAGGGAAATGACTGATCTCTCCATGGAGATCTCGACAAAGCTCTAGAGAAGGAATTAATAAGTCAATAAGTGAAGGAAAAAATGGAAACAACTTTGAAGCATTAAACATGGAGGTTAAGGAGGTTGAAATACCTCAATCTTAACTGAGTCCCTCTTCAGATCCAATAGCACATATAGAAGAGGGAGTGGAAAAAATAGATGAAAATATACCACCATTGGAAGATGATCAAGAACACTTGAACCCCAAATATCTTTCAGTCAGGAAAGATGAAATTGCTTCCCCAAGAGGTACCAATGCTGGATCAATCATCACTAGTTTCGTCGATGAAAAATCATAAGCTAAAATATAATAGGAACAAGAGTGGTAACACAAAACAGTTGGAAGAAAAAAAATAGGGACATCAGCTGGAAAATATGAAAAATGAAAAAGAAATGGGGCTTCAAGTAGTACTTACCAAAATTTAAGGGCCCAGAAGCATGAAAAAAGGGAACAACACCACCCATTATCAAGTGGAAACACATGCATGAAATAAATTATGAAAATAGTTTCCTAGAACTAAAGGGGCATGTGGTTAAGGAAAATAATGATAGAGATAAAGTCCCTAATAAAATAAGGAAGGCCTGTAGTGGGCCTAATCCAGGAGACAAAAATGGAGGACCATGAACTCCTCCAAATAAAAAAAAATTATGGAAAGGAAACAAAATAACATATGTCAACTCACAAGGAGTGTCTATAGGTAGTGCACAATGTGGAATCCATAACAATTCAAACTACTAAACTAGCCTTCAACTCTCCATTGGTTGGCGGCACAATTATTGCACCTCCCTTGAAATTAGGTATGTTCAGTCATAAATATTTATATGCCAGTTCAATTCTGAGAGAAGCAAGAGTGTTGGGCTTCCATAATGCTTCTGGATGA
Source organism: Pinus taeda (assembly GCA_000404065.3). Lineage (NCBI taxonomy): Eukaryota > Viridiplantae > Streptophyta > Pinopsida > Pinales > Pinaceae > Pinus > Pinus taeda. Next base: position 136,878 of record APFE030982707.1, read on the forward strand.
ATCCATCTACAATACCAATTGCATCTTGGTAAGCGATTTCAATATCTCCTTGCACAAGTGATAAAAGAGAGGCATCCAAATCAGGGACAAATTCCAAAAAAAAAGGGAAGTTCTCATCCAAAAAATTTACCAGTTGACATAAAACCTATCACTCACAAATATATGTGGAACAATAGAATGTCTCACCCAAGATATATTGTTTCCCCATCTGGATATATTTTTAATATCAAACTCCTTCTTGTCTTGATGAATCATTCTTAGGTCTTGCATCCTCCCTTGGAGTCATTTGGATCATTGGCCAATTGAATTGGAACTATCTGAGAGAATCAATTATGGACCTTTGTCCTTCAGGTTCAACCCTATTTGGGTTCAAAATAGGTTTTTACAAACATAGTGGCATCGACATGGAAAGAGTGGGTCACATACAACCCTATTAATACTTGGGAGCAAAAAATCCAAAGGTTAAAAGAAAAGATCAAGACTTGGGTTCAAGCATCAAGGATATCAAAGCAGAAAACAATTTAGGAATATGGAGGAAAGGTGATAGAAATACAATCAGAAATGGAAGAAGGCCCACTTACAAATGAACTATTCCAAAAAGAAAAGGAAATATTTGAAAAATACAATGCTCTTATGAAAGTCTAGGAGGAAGAAATGTGGAAGCTGAAATCACAAAGTGTATAGCTACAAGCTAGAGAGAGGAACAAAAAGTTATTCCACAATCAAGCCAAAAGTAGAGAATTGAGAAATAACATTCGAGAAATCAAGGTAAAGGGAAACTTATTTGAGGACTTTCAATAGATCAAAGAAGAGGTTGTTCATCATTTTCAAGCCTTGTATAATTTGTCAAAGGTATCTCATGTGGACGCTAAAAATTATATGTTGGAACAAGTCCCTGGCTTCACAACAACAAAAATAAATATGTGGTTAAAAACTCCTCCCTTGGAGAATGAAATGAAGAGGTGACAATATTCTCCTTACGTATGGATAAATCCCGGGGATAGATGGTTTCTCGACTCATTTCTACTAAATATTTTGAGAAGTAATTAAATATGATCTATGTAGGATGGTGGGATACTCTTTAAAATATAACTGCATAGGAGGAGGTGTCAATACCTCATTCCTCGCATTGGCCCCTAAAGAATCTAATCCATCTTCCTTTTATTGTTTTTGTCCAATCTCTCTATGTATTGTTTCTCACAAAGTTATTTCAAAAAAATTGGTTGAAATATTCAAGAAGATCCTTCCAAATATCATCTCTAAAAACCAAGGCGTATTTTTCCCTCAATGACATATATTGGATAATATAGTTATGGTGCATGAAGTGATAAACTCTAGTCAGAGGTGTGGGATACATGAATGATAATCAAACCAGATATGGAAAATGCATTTGACCATGTTTAACGCAATTTATTCTTTAAATTAATGAATAAATTTTGTTTTGATGTGAAATTCAAGCAATGGGTGAGCCTGCGTATCAATTCTCTGTGGATAGCCCCACTTGTCAATGACAGGGTGGCAGGGTTTTTTGAAAACAACCATAGGACTCAGACAAGGATGCCCATTATCTCCCTCCCTAGATATAATTGTGGAAAACACTCGGCCACAAATTGGAATATGAGAGAATGATCACAAGTCTCCCTAGAATAAGATATATAAGTGGGGTCAAAAGCATTAGTCACTTTCACTTTGCGGATGACAAACTCCTACTAGGAGGTGCATCAACAATCATCACTAGAAGATTCAAGGCGGTAATGGATAAATTCCTTCTCGCATTAGATGGGAAGAAACTCATACAAATCCCAAATATATTCTTAGAACATATCAATAGGAAAAAAAAGGAAAATTGGTGAGATTTTATGCTTCCATCTAGTGGAATCATGGAAAGAATTCAAGTGCTTGGGGATATCAATATGTCTTAAAACTCATATGAAGTAGGCTTGGACAGGGGTACTCTCCAAATTTAAAGACAAAATCAGTGCATGGGGAGCATGGTAGCTTAATCTGGCAGACCATATAGTCTTAATAAAAGACGTACTCTCAACTCTTCTTCTTTATAAATTTTTCGCTCTTATGGCTCCACAATGTGTCTTGAATAAATTGGATAAATAAATAAGGAGGTTCCTCTAGGAAGGGGTAAAATAGAGCACAAATAAATTTCGTCTAATTAAATGGGCTACTATCAAGGTCCCCAAAGCTCATGGTTTCCTAGGAATTAGAGACCCTATCCTAATGAAAAAGGCTCTTGGGGAAAATTTGGTTTGGAGGTTTGTGATCAGAAAGAGGAATGGTGGAAACTGGTTCTCTGAGTAGAATACCTCCTGCACAATCGTGAAAGTATTCTTGGGAAAACACAACCCACTTTAATGTGATCGATGATCTAGCATATTCTTTCTAATGTTGTTCCTATCATTAATAAATATCTATACTAGATTCCACGGGAAGGAATGGAAACCAATATATGAAATGATCACATCATGGACAACCATCCTTTGGGATGCTCAGTGGAGTTACAACCATTAAAGGAAATTCTTGATGCTCGATGAAAGTCTTCAGTGATAGGAATTTCTTTATGGATAACAATGAACACTATGTTGGGTGGAATATCAAAGACATACCATCCCATCTTGCACACATAGATATGCTCATGAAGAATAAAATAGAAATATATGCTACTTGAAAATAATAGGAAGATGACCAACTGAGATGGAAACCATTCACAAATATTGTCAAATATGGCTATGAGGATTTTCCGTTCTCAACTCAATTAATGTAAAAATAAAATTTATGGTAGAAACTATGGAAAGCTAATGCAATTCCAAAAACCATTACCTTTTGTTGTCTATTATCACATAAGAAGATGCTGACATCTGAAGCTCTCAAGAAGTGAGGAATACAGGGACCCTTAAGATTCCCCAAATGCAAACAAGAAGAAGAAACAATCTCACATCTCTTTCTACATTTCTCATACACCAAGAAAGTCTAAGGGAAATCTCTATCTCTAGTATACAATTGTGTTCATTGGATTAATGACACTTTGTATTTTTTGGTTTTTACCACATTTTTGTCTGAATCTTATAATGGCTCATTCTCTGGCAAACATAGGCTCAAATGGCTTTGGGGCGTCCTTCCAAAAATTTCTATGTTGGCACATATGGATAGCAATCTATGTTACATTTAAGGATCAAAATCAAATTCCAAGTTCAAGAACCATGAAATCTCTAATGGCGTGTGCTAAATTTGGATGCCCAAAGCAAGGAAAATTAGACCAAAATTTAGATCCACTAGAGAAAGGATGGCTTAGAAAATTGGTGAACCTAGGGAAAGGAATTACAACTATAATAACAAAGGAAACATAGGCAGAAAAAAGCTAGAAATTAAGACTAACTAATCATGCCCTTCAAGAATGCAAGAAGAAACAAGAAAGTTGGATCCTCCATTTTAACGAAGCCTAAAAATAAAATCCAAGGGTCGCACAAGGGGGAGGGGCTCTATATAACCCCAAAGGAAAATGTAGTTAAAAATTATCCTCGGGGACTGGGCCATAAAACAAATAAACATGCAAAGTTTTGTGGGCTATTGTAAGGAGTCATATTAGCCAAAATTTATAGGTTGCAAACATCAAAATCTTAAGGGACCCTCTCATAGTCATCCAACACATATATAAAAGAACTTGGCCCAAGGATAAACATCTAGAAAGACTAATGAAAAGAATAAGTAGGATCATGGATTACATCCCAGGGAAAAAATATTGCCACATTCTCATAAGCCAAAACAATGAAGCTGACCAATGTGCTAATAAAGATTATCAGCTCTAGTTTGGGCAATTAGAACCAAATGGAGAATTGAGGTGGTGGAATCTTTCACAATATCAATTAATATTACATTGACAATGAACGAAATGAAATAAATTGTTGTTATAAATAAAAAATATCACAACTAAATCAAGAAATATAAGGCATGGAAGGAAGTGTGTTATGAGGCTCCATATCAAAATGAAGCTGGGGTCCTAAAAGATGTTATGGCACTAATGTTAGCTTGAAACATGCATACAACATTCCTCATCAACTCCACAGAAACCACACGACGTGAAGGATGCAGAGCAATCTTACTCCATGCCTCCCACACATGGTGTTAATCACATCTTTATTGAAGGAATTTCTGAATAATTATGGTCATTATTTTGTCAACGAATGTGGGATCAAGAGGATGTGATGTGTGTTGATGAAATTGTCGCCTTATGCCCTGATTTATCTTGCCATTCCAAGATCTCAATTCAACTAAAAATGCAGAGGACTCTGCTATCGAATTCGATAAGCCTCTTAGAGAATCCCTGGTGAATTGGTAAGTTTCTATGTCTCTAGGTTGACATTCCATTCAAGTACTACACGTAGAATTGTGGTGCCTAACTTGAGTGTGGGAGCGATGAAGGTTATGAAAAAAGAGTGAGGAAAACAATTGTTACAACTAATTTTAGTGATATGATTTTTCTTTGAAAGAGGGGTTGCAGATATCAGTGTGTAGGTGGGAGGGCCTCCAACCTATTAGGATATTGTCGGGGTATGCCTCACATCTCAATTGAAAATAAATTTCTTGAAACTTGGTCCTCAAATGCCTTGGTAAAAATAAGAGTGAAACCATGAAAGTCCCCCAAGCCAAACAAAAGAACATGAAACCAATCAAAGGAATTGGGTAGAATCCAAACTTAATTTGGTGAGGAAGGATGGAAACAATATTATCTCAAGAGAAGGGAAGTGTCCAAGGCGCACCAATATGCCCCCATTGTGTTTTATGGCTAGTGAGGACCAAGATGTGGCCTTGTAAAGACAAAGAATTTGACACCAATAGAGAAACCAAGTGTACTAAATGCAAGTGCCATGAGAGAGGCACAAAGATTCAAGAACAAATGGGTGGCATGCAATTGGAAATGTTGGTCATGAATATGAAGTCATAGGAGAAACTGACAACTACGATAAACCTTATGGAGGAAATCTGAGACTTGAAGGGAAGGCTAGCTAGACAAATGAATGAAACTAAGGAACTACCTCAAAATATCGTTGCCCTACATGAGAAAATTTATGCTCGGAATCTCAATCACAAGGAACCCAATGCTGCAAGCCCGAAAGATGAAGGATTACTCCCAAACCTCAACCAATCACTAGAAGAGGAAAGTAATAATATAAATTGATGTACGCCTATTGTAATTCTTTTTTTGTTAGGAATATTTTACTGGATGTGCTCCTGCAAGCATGCAATGAGTTTGAAATACCATGTAGCCCCTTAGATGTGTTAGAAATTATTGCACAGTGATAATTTTAATTTAGATGAATAAATCAACAAATGTCTAAATCTCCTGGGTATTTTTTGTGACCAGGCACAAACTTAATATAAAATTGTATTAATTCTTGTTTTAAAAAAAGAAAAATAAATGAAAATACACACCAATAACAATGAACACCAAGATATGATATGGGAAACCCTTATGAGAAAAAACCTAGGTAGAAGGTGAGGCTACTCCTTTGTTTTCATTTTGAATGGATTTGATGAAAATAGAAAGGAGAAGGCACTCTCACTAGAGTTACCTAAGTCCCGTGGCCCATGGGATGCTACAGAACACAAATACCTTCTATTCTACTCTCTCTCTCTCTCCCTTTCTCTTTATTCATGATATCTACTCTACTATACTATGGAGCAAAATGCACTTGAATATAATGAAATCCATTTTCCTCCTAGTGGCCTAGTTGTAACACAACCTAATAACCAACTAGGGGTAAAGTTTGACTCCTTCAATCTCAATGAGATTTACCAAATTTGACCATTATATAGTCTTATTCATAGTCTTCATGTGGATAACCCCTTTTCCATGAGTAAAGGGTGATGATGAGGCATCCTCTTGAATTATGGTGGTCAATCGATCACGATTGGTCAAATTCTAAGAGGCATAACTTTTGCATCTAAACTCTAATTGGTGTATTTATTGGATTTTTGGAAAGGTTTATTTGTGTATAATAATTTCATGGGGTGAAATGGTTAAGAAACAAAAATTTACCCCCACAAAATATCATTTAAGAAATCAAATTGGCCCCCCAATTCTACAAACTGGTCCTGCTAATAAAACTGCTCTTGTAAGATGATTCCTTCAAAATTTCCACTCTAAAAGCATAGAGATGAATGAAAAGATATATAGTGATCCAGTTTGGATCACATTCATATTAGGTAAATTTTGTTCAATTTGGTTTTAAAGTAGTTAGGGTCATACAACCAATCTTTAATAAGCTCAACCATTTCTACCTATTACTCTTTCAAAACCCTTGCTTCAAATTGCACAAAAAATTATTTATCTAAACAAACCTCGATAGGTTGTAGTTTATACATTCTAGCAATATCTTCAGGTCTAAAAGAACGTATAACTAGATTTTCATGATTGACAATAATACAAGTCATGATTTCAAAATTTGAAAGGATCCAACATATGATGTCAGAGGGTGGAAGAACCATTGGCCTGCTAGCTACTCTGTGCAACCTTGATCTTCTGATATCCAAAAAATCATCCTCCTCTACTTCATTTTAATTATGAATTCCTAGTGTTTATATCTTTTTTCTCAACATGGATGACCTGTTATCCTTTTGTGGCAGGTAGTATTAGTGCAGAGGAAGAATTTGGGTTATGTGCCTCATTGTACTCTTTATCTTCAAGGTCTACAATCTTCATTTCCTTTCCTTTTGGATTGGGCTTAAGGGCTTTAGGTTTTTTAGCATTTCCTTTTTTAGGCATTGTTCCTATAACAAGTTATTTTCAAAGAAAATTATATAAAACCCTTATTGTAGTTTGAATAATTTTTGTTGCCAGTGCAGAAAAGGCAAGCAAAAATGATTAGCAAAGAGAAGCATAACAAAAAAGTAGTTCTTGGAATAAAATTTAGCTTGTTTTAGAGATTAATAGAGTTCAAATGTATTTGGAAGCAAAATAAATTAATTAACTGGACTCAAGATAGTAAAATGACAATTATTATGAAAATTAAGTCTAGTGGTTAAATTTTTTGAAGTGATAGGAATCAATTCCATTTACTTCGTATAAGGGATATTATTGTCAAAATTCAAAAAAAATTGGCTCTATTTATTAACTATGAGTGGCTTAAATTGATAACTAAGTGTTTTTACATGTATATAACGTTAAGAGATATTTGGCATTTGAATGTAACTTTAATATGAAAAGTGTAAGCCTTTTATTCTAGACTAGATTTAGATGTAATACATGATGAAAAATGTATCTAGTATCTGGGAATTTGGAATATCATGAAGAAACACTTTTAAGAGTATACTTGGATGTAGATATAGAGTACATAATTAAGCATATACCCCGATGTGGATGCATAAAGTATAATTACTAGCAATTTCACCTAAAGGTGCAAAGATACACCGAAGGAATGGAAGATAAGGAATTCGCAATATATTAAGGCTATTTGAGCTAAGTTTAGGTTCAAAGCCAACTAGTTGTAAATATAACTCTTAGACTAGTGCCAATAATTTATAAGTCAATATGTAGCAAGGAACTTATGACTTAACAAGATTTAAGACACCTATAAACACATCTACAAGGGGGATCCTACTCACAATGGGTATCTACCCTTCTAGCTTTAGTGACAACCAATCAACATTTAATTTGTGCAAATTGAATTTGAGTGGGAGAGAACAAATGATCCACCCTACCACCCCAGATATGAGCCCTTCATGTTTTAAAAGGACATGCTCATGGCTTTGATCCACTTATGTGTGTTTGGGTCACAAGACCATTAATATAATCTCTTTGGATGTAACCACACATTAAATTATTATCTTAAGGCATCTCATACCTTTTAGATTAAACAACCTTCACAATAAGTTAACCTTGTCCAATACTAAATAAACTCCTCATTTTTCACCATTAAATCTAACTTTTATGATTAACAAATTCATCTAAATTAATAAAAATAGAGCAAAGACAATGATACCTTCTTACTCTAGTTTCCAATAAAGGCTCCATCAATTTATAAATATGTTTTCACCTTCTTACTCTAGTTTTAAATAAAGGTTTCATCAATTTATAAAGGTGTGCATTGCAGTCTCCAACAACCCACTCTGTTTCCCCACCAACTAAAGCAACACTTTGATTGAGGCCTTGTAGCCACTACCAACTAAGAGTAACAATTAGCTCTAATATCATGCTAAAAATTGGACATGCTAGGAATCAAACCCAGGACCTTCCCCTAGATAGCAAGATTCTCTTCAAGTCATGTAATTCTTGCATGATGGGTATTCATATTGATACAAAGTCAAGGCGTAAATTGCTATCTTCAACATTAACACAAAACATAAATATGCACCTTTGGAAAAAAGTTAAATATCATAAAGGGAAATAACATGAATTCTTCTCATAGTTACTATGTTCAAATGGATCCCAACCCTTTCAAATTAGTCAAGGCCAAACCTAATATGTCCCTCTTGAAAAGGAAACAAGAGGATAAAACACTAAAGAAAGAGCTTATAAAAGTTAAAAAAAAATTTAGTACATACCATATGTATAAATATATATCATTTATTTTAATAACTTCAGTATACATTTCAGTTTTTTCTAAGATTATTTAAATTTTTGGGTAATATGTAATATGTGTAATTTCTATATGCCATATTTCTGACCCATCACTAATCTGCCAACTACATCCCCAATATACTTTCAATATAAAGGAGAATAATCTGTTAGCAGTTTCCTTTGTATTTTCAAGGGAGTTGAAATTATATATCTTCATATTAAACATAAAATCGCTTGGAAGAAAGATTCCACTGGTTTGTAAGTTTTACTTTGAAATTTGATACATTACTATTTTAAAAGAGAATGATGGAATATAAATTATCATGAAGAATGAGAAAAGAAACATTATCCAAATGAAGAAAAAATACAACCTAAAAAATTTAAATAGAATTAGAATATACAGGTTATGATAAAATGCACAAGAAAGAAATAGACGTTCTAAAAGTAGAGATTAATCACATGATCGATTAAATAAACCACCTATCTTATTCAACTACATGTCCACTTTGTAAGGAAAAACTCTGTGAATGAATCTTGAAAATATAAACATATTACAATGTTATAAAGGTGATTGAAACTCTTTCCACAATGTGGATCATCATCATATTATAATGAAGAGAGTAAATCTAGTAAATATTGCTAGATTACAATGGTAAAATAATGAAACCCTTTCTACAATAAGGATCATCAACATACTATGATGAAGAGAGTAAATCTAGAAAATATTGCTAGATTACAATGGTAAAAGTCTTACTTTAGTAGAGTAATATGCTATTTTGTATATAGCATGAAACCCTTGTTCACCAAGAAAGTAAGGAATAAGTGATTTATTTTATATATTAATCTATGACATTTTATAAAGCATCCAATCCTTATTCTCCAAGAAATACTACGTAAGATTTATTTCCAATCAATTTTGTATATTCACTTTGTTAATGTAAACATCCAACTATGCTCAAATCCTCCAATTACAAATATAAAATTAACCTATATTAATCAATCTAAATAACCTACTTACCTAAGATATATTCGTCATCTAAATAGCCTACGTATACATAAAAGTGCATGGATTTATTTTACACAATCAAAAAACATAACAAATTCCAAAAAATACAAAATAACTTTACTATGAGAACTTTTATAAAGTTCTACAAAAATTAATCAAGGTGAAATGCTAATTGTGTCACTACTTTACCTCACTCTTCGGACATATTTGCTTTTCTTATTGCTTCAGTTTGTAGAGAAGCAAAGTCCTTATGGCTTCAGGTTGTAAAGAAGAGAATTTCATATATTAGGCATGGAATACGAGGAATTTTCATATATGTTTCCCCCAGTTGTTGCATATTATATAATATAAGAAAAAAGCTTTGCATTAATCATTTCATTTAATCTAGACTTTGAAGGTTTGTGGTGGCTTTCATAAAGAAATTCAGATGAACTTTCATTTTTCCGGGAATAATTGGATAAGATATTAATTATTCTTTAAATGATTACCACCAACATTTATGTTTATTGAACTATTTCATGGATTGTTGAGCTTGGAAAATTTGTATTCAGAAAAAAACAATTTAATAGTTTTATTCAGATTCACTTTCATGGACTTGATGGACTCTTGTACATGTAAATTTTTTTTGGTTGAATATACTACAAGAATTACTTTGGGCAGACTCCTTGCCACCCCTGGCCACTAGTGTTACCTATACTCATAGGGTTCTCAATTCATAATTCGAAATTTAAAATCCACTAATTTTTTTTTAGCTAATTTGACATTGGTCCATCTTATTGTACACAAATTGTTCAAATGAATATTTTCCTCAAAGACCTACCTAAAATTCAATCTCCTCAGTTGAAAAAGGATATATTTGTAAACTTAATGATTTCCAATTGATTTCAATTACAAAAGTAAAACAAGGAACATTAAAAGGGTTATAATGAAGACTTTCAATCCTTGTATCGCTAAGATTCAATCTATTCACTTTAAAAATGTTCTATATCTTCTTTTAGAGACTTTAAACTTTCGAGTTCATTGTACTTATTGAATTGGATTAAAGAAAGGAAAATTAGTTAGGCACTTAGTTTAACATAAGCTACAAAATATCTTAGCCTTCACGCAAATTGGTGCTGGCTAAACTTGTATACATGGGATAATTTCCTAGACAATGAAAATGCACACAAAATATCTCTATAAATTTCGAAATGAATAAAGGACAATTAAATCTATTAATCCAACTTTAAAAAAAGACATACAAATATAATTTTTAGAAAAATTAAAAGTAAAAGTAACTAACCATTAAAATCTATAAAATTGAAAAACGAGAAAACGTATTATATCTAACCAGGTGGAAAATAAAACCCCTCTTCTCTCCATGTGTTCTGTTCTATAAAAGTGAAACAAGCCCAGTAAAAGTAGAACTTTTTGATATAGCACGCACGAAAAAATAAGACATAGTTCAAAATACTCTTTAGATAAAATACTCATAAAACATGGATCAAAGAATATTAATGTAATATATCTAGATTATCATGGATCAAAGAATATTAACGTAATATATCTATATTCCCCTTGTTCATCAGATTTACAATGGCTTGTACTTCATGCATAGAAAACTTAGGTAAGTAGTAATGATTAAGAAGACTTGGAAATTGGTTGCAGGTTTGGCAAGATGAAACAACCTTTCCTCTGGTTGAAATTAGATCATTTTCCTTGGTGGGGCCAAATGGTTCATGTGTGTTAAGTAGGGCTCGACAAAAACCTCTTCCTTCCCAGGCAGGCCAAAGGTAGGATGGTGGTGCTGCCATCTTAACAAGTCAAAGACTCTTTCCAAAAGAGCAAGAGTACAAATGGCTGTGATCTTCACACACGTGAAACTTACACGTAACACCAAATCTGCCAAAGTTAGCAGACAATTTCAGACAAATAACTTGGCAAAGAATTCAAAGGAGCTAGAAACGAGTTATTTGCTGATCCTAATAGAAGCAGAGAAGTCGATTGGACGGTGGTAAGAAACTGGCGAAGATTGGCATCATAGGCAGCGTTATCCACATCATCTTTTAAGCTGTAAGAATACCCTTAAAACCCAATGCCGACATTCTATTTAAAGTATTTGATGCTCTCTCCAACGCAAAAATGAGAAAAAGCGGTCCGCTTCACGACTTTAAGAATATACACTCTGTAAAGCGCTTATTCCATTAGAGTAAGAGCACAGTATTTGGTATCAGGATGCTAGCTATGATAAGCACTTATAAATCATCTAGATATGGATATTTTCTCCAAAATGTCAATTGAAATATATAGGAATATCCGAATGTGTCGTTGAGTTTTGGATACCCAAAATTAGGGCATTGGGAACATTTGTAATATATATATATATATAGATATGATATAAATAATTTTGTTCCTTGATTAGGCTTTAAACCCAAATTTTGATACATTTTATTTGAATTTAAATGATTAAAATTTAGGAAAAAATAATATTTAAAACTACAACTATATCCAAAACAAAACATGAAAGTGAACTAATTAGAAAGCAAAATAACTTTAAATCGAAGGGAAATAATTTTTTTTAGAAAGGGATTCATTATTTTACCAAAAATTTTAAACATATTGAGGTTATTATTCAACTACAATGTGCAATTGCCTAATATATCTTATAATAATAGATTAATTGCAGATATAAACTTTGATTATTATAAAGAGAAAGAATTCATATTTAGCAATATTGAATCTTACTAGTATATTTGATTCATATATAAATCTATAGAAATGAATATATCAATGCAATTAAATTCATTTATAAAAATTCATTAGAAAAGGCATTTGATAATAATAAATTTGAATAGGTAAATTGTCCTCATCCATCAATAATTACACCAATAGGCATGGTGTATTTCAAAATAGGACTTCCAAAAATTCCATCCTTAAAAATGAATAGAAAATTATGGATGGTCTAGATTATTTAATAATATGAGAATATTCTTCATGGTATACACAATCCAAAGGGTTTCCAGATGGTCTTGCCTTTTCCAACCTCCAATCCTCCTGTCATAGTGTTACAAATTTCAACATTACAAATAACACAATATTTTCATTGCTACTGTCCTTTATCACCCATTTAAATTATATAGTTGTGCTAATACTATTACTATAACATAACACTATCATTAAAATCTCACTCACTGTGGTACATGGCCATATCACTATAATTTGGTAACATTTTATGATTTCAATCTTTTTCTTTTAGCCTTTATCTCTACGATTTGATATAATTTAACCTATGATTTGAATCCTTGACATTAGCTCTGTGACCCAGTTCTTGTCTGCTTCATAATCACAAGGCCAAACACCACTATAACATGGCACATTCCCTCTACGATTCTGAGGCTCCAAAATATGATCTCATGATGGTCAATCTTGTAGTGCTCAAAACTAAAAATACATGGCACCTTTTTCACTGCAATTTACATGTCTCAAAACATGATAGCGTGACACCTTCTTCACTACAATTTACAAGTTCCAAAAAAAATGATAGTGGAGCACCATACATATTTCAATTTCATGGGCTCTCAATCATGACACCATAGGCACAATAATTTAGAATATTTCCAAAAAGTACGATAACATGGCCTCTCACATTAAAATTTTCAATATATTCTATCAATTTATTCAAGCCATCTTCCAACCACAATAGCATGGCCTCCTGTGGTCAACCCTCCTCTTCAAATGTTCCCTTTTGGATATTTTTTTATTAAAGATTCAATGAAATGGAAATTCCATTCCTTTTGCAATATTATTACGCTATCTAATGTTTGTTTTTTAAGGGAGAGGGTAAAAACCCAGAAAAATTATGTGCAGTAACAACATAACAAAATAGCTCAGAGTAAAAATAGAGTAACAACAGGCTATAAAACAAAGTAAAATAGGGGATGCACAGTAAGACTATAAATATAACTCTCTGATTTAGAGTGCAACCAAAATACTTTATATTAAAATTTTATGGAAGAAAAAAATAATTGCAAATATAAACTGAGACTTTAGCTCATTCCCTATTGTGAAAAACATAAATTTTACACACTGTAACTACTCTTTATTTTGTGTTGTAACAAACCTTATCAACCAATAAAAATTCTCTTTGCTATTTTTTCTCTTATTTTCTCCAAACCTTTGAACCCCTGTGAAAACTTCAATACACTAAAGACTTATGTCGTTACATAAATTTAGAAATATAGAAACTTCATATGACTTGTGCAGTCAACTTGTCTTTTTCATGACACGACAAAAATAAAAACAACTTATGGGTAGATAATCATTTAAATTAATTATATGTAGTTCATTTATTGTGCAATAACAACCTATGCTTAATAATCCTCAGCTCTATGTCCTTGGCTTGCAAAACATGAACTTGACATTTCTTCAGTTGATCCACAAAATTTGCTCCTTGCTGCAAAAGATGACTTGCTTGATTTGCTTGAGTACTTTATAAGATTGGATGTTGTTAGTTGATTAATGCGGTGGTTGGGATTAATTTTCTAATACTCTCCTTTAATCACAGCCACCGAAATTCACTATTCCCAAACAATTTCTTAGATGGAAAAAATTATCTCTTACCGGTCGCTTTGTAAAGATGCCTGTGAATTGCTTATGTGACCTACAATGCTGTAAAACAATTTCTCTATTGTTAATCAATTCTATAATAACATGATACTTAGTGTCAATATGTTTTCTCCTTTTGTGAAAAGAAAAATTCTTAGACAACATAATTGTTGAATTTTTGTCACAGTAAATTATTGTTGTTCCTTCTTATTCATGTCGTAAATCTGTCACCATTCTTCACATACAAATTGCTTGACATGCTACTACGGTTGCAACCACATATTCAACTTTTGATGTCAATAGTGACACTATTGGATGCTTCTTGGAGGCCCATGAAATGGATCCCGAACTCATGTGAAATACATAGCATGATGTGTTATTTCTATCATCAACACTTCCTGCCCAATCAGTGTCAGTGTAACCAACCAACTTGAAATCACTTGTTGTGGTGTACAAAATACCACATTCGTTCGTCCCTTTGACATACCTTAGTATTATTTTGGATTCCTACTAATGTGTCTCCATAAATCTTGACACCAAGTTCACTGCATTCATTATATCAGGCCTAGTTTTTGTTAAATACATTAAGATGCCAACCATACTTTTGTATAATGTCATATTGACACTACTGTCACAATGTCCATTGTTGTTACAGTTTGCTTTGCTATTACAATAATATTTTCTTAATTTAAACCCCATGACAGTTGGAGTTGGCACAGGGTTACTGTCCTCCATATTAAACCTATTCAAAATGTTTGAGACATACTTTGCTTGAGAGATAAAGATCCCAGTTTCTGTTTACTTCACTTTTATGCCCAAAAAGTACCTTAACAACCCCAAATTTGTTATTTCAAAAACACTTTTCATGACTAATTTAAAATCAACAATGAGGAGGTCATTACTCCCATTTAAAATCGAATCATCTACATGTAAAACAACAATAATAAGCTTACCATTACTCTCTTTGATGTAGAGAGGAGGCCCACCATCACATTTGTCAAAGATAGAAATGCATAAAGTGAAGTTGGTTGTGAAAGGATACAAGTAGCTTGCACACCTTCCTTCTTCAATTTTGTTTTTATCTTAAGGGGAACATTCTATTGTTTGTCATTT
Organism: Pinus taeda; assembly: GCA_000404065.3. Lineage (NCBI taxonomy): Eukaryota > Viridiplantae > Streptophyta > Pinopsida > Pinales > Pinaceae > Pinus > Pinus taeda. The sequence continues at coordinate 152,150 of APFE030982707.1, forward strand.
GCACTTTTGCAATCAATTCCTTGCTCGGAAATTTATCCAAGATTGTGCATTCACAATTTTTGAAAAAGACATTGTAACCCTTTTGCATGAGTTGTTCAATGCTTATCAAATTGTGCTTCAATTCAGGGACAAAGTATACATTTGAAATATACTTTTTATCCCCCTTCTTTGTTAGAATGTTGACTCTTCCTTTTCCCATCACTGACACTTTATTATCAGTTCTTAATGTCACTTTAGATTTCACACTTTCATCTAGATTGGAAAACATTTCAATGTTCCCTGTCATGTGATTGTTGCACCCTGAATCTAAAAGCCATATATCTTTTTGTTTCTCTTGTGCTACATTACATGCTAAAAACATGTTTTCTTGGTTCTGATTTCCTTTTGTGAAGTTTTCATTTAGTTTGTTACTAAGATCATGCTATTTCTTCCTACATTCATTTTCATAATAGCCATACTTCTTACAATAATGACATTGAACTTGAGATTTATCATACCTCTGGCCTTGTGCTTGATTTTGGCTTGGAACCTAACTTGGATTTTTATTTCCACCTCTTCCACTTGAGCTTGAATGGATGCCTCTTCCACCTTTGTGTGGACTTCTACCTCTTCCTCTAGCATTTGATCTTCCTCGGAAACTTGTGTCTTGAAGGCGTGCTCCAATGAGGACTTTGTTGATCCATTCAGCCTATGTTCATGAGAAAAAAATGATGCATGAAGCTCATCCACTGAAAATTGTGAGAGATCCTTTTTCTCTTCTATAGCCACAACAATATGGTCAAATATTGATGGAAAACCCCTTTAAAGTTTCTCAATTATCCTCCTATCTTCAAGTGTCTCACTATGAGACTTGATTTGAGTAACCAATCCAATTACATGTGTGAAAAATGAGTCTATATTCTCAGACTCTTTCATACAAATGGTTTCAAAATCTCTTCTTAATATTTGTAGCTTAGCTGTCTTCACTTTTGCCATGCCTTGATAGGTTCTCTGGAGAATATCCCATGCTTGTTTGGACTTCGTTGCTGTTGCAATCCTTGGAAATATGCTCTCATGTACTACTTGAAATATGTAGAAGAGGGATTTTGAGTCCTTCCTATTGTCTCTGAACAAGTCTCTTTCTACTTGTGACAAAGCATTGTATGTTTCTACATCAGCAGGTTTCGGGAACCCATTCTCCACCAAATCCCAAATATCTTGAGAAGAAAACAAGGCCTTCATTTTGATAGCCCAATGGTCATATTTTTTTCCATGGAACTGAGGTATTTGTGGGTTCTCAAGCTTGTTCTTGATGTTGTTTCCACCTTTAACTGTTAAAGAAAAAAAACTTCTTGAACTGCTCTGATACCACTGTTTGTTTTCAAGGTAGAGGGTAAAAACCCATGAAAATTATGTGCAGTAACAACACACAATAACAACACAACAAAACAATTCAGAGTAACAACACACTGTAAAACATGGGATGCACAGTAAAACTAGAAATATAACTCTCTGATTGAGCGCGCAACCAAAATACTTCATATTAAAATTTTATGGAAGAAAAAAACAATTACAAATATAAAACTAAGACTTTAGCTCATTCACTATTGTAAAAACAAAAATTTTACACACTATCATTGCTCTATGTTTTGTGCTATAATAGAGTGTATCAGCTAGTAAAACTGCTCCCTGATATATTTTTCTCTTCTTGCCTGCAAACCTTTGATCCCCTATAAAAACTTCACTACACTAAAGACTTGTGTTGTTACATTAATTTAAAAATATGGAAACTTCATATGACTTGTGTGATCAACTTATATTTTTCATGACAAGGAAAAAAATTAAAGTAGGTTATGGACAAACAATCACTTAAATTAATTCTCTGTAGTTTTATTTACTGCGCATTAACAACCTGGGCTTAATAATCACCAACTCTACGTCCTTGGGCATGAAAAACATTAACTTGACATTCCTTTAGCTCATACACAAAATTTTCTCCCTATTATAAAAGATGACTTACTTGATTTGCTTGCATACTTTGCTACTGTCAATTGTTTATTGTGGTGGTTGGGAATAATATTCCAAAATTTAACAGTACAATTTCATCATGGAATTTTAGTGATATTGTGGCATAATTTCTAAGAAAAAAAATGTAGCCTCCTTTGAATGATCTTTCTATGATTTCGTGTTAACTTTGATCCCTGACATTCTATGCTTTCGTTGATTTCTTGCTCATAATTGCAATAATTTAGTGATGCATTTCCTCAACAACTTTGTGACATGATCACTACCATCTCATGATAGAACTCTTTAGATTTGTCAAACAAATACCTCAAGAAATCTCGTGGCCCATACTTTTTGTTATCTCATTGTACAAGACTTTTAGATCTAGTGGCACTATCTTCGGCAATATATGACACCAAGTGACCAAACCTCTAATCTCGTTTCTTAATCATAGTGATCTAGTGGAAACTTTCATGGCATGAGTGGATAGTTATGTTGATCAATCCATCTAAACACCTCATGCTATAAGTCATGGTTGGCTCTTCCTAATATAATTTATCTCCTATCTGGGAGCTATTGCATCGAAACTTGTAATACCTGATATCAATCCCAATAAATAAAATAGACATTAAGTATTGAAATAAACCTACTTTTCAGTAATTCGTTATGCATGGAAAACTAAAACCTACTTTTTAGTAATTTATTATGCATGGAAAGCTAAAACCTACTTTTCAGTAATTCATTATGCATGGAAAAATGAGTTTTAGTTGTAATTAGGAATAATAATAGAAAATTCTCTAAACCATATAGATTCTAAATGACAATGGTTTCAAAGATTATTTTGAGAATTCTGTGAGGAAAATTACCTTTATATATTAAAGCATTTTATGTTCAAATCTACGAAGAATAATATAATCCCAAAAATCAGTTGCACATTAATATATATATATATATATATATATATATATATATATATATATATATATAGATTTTAGTAAATATGGTCTAATCCAAAATCAGTTGCACATTATATATATATATATATATATATATATATATATTGATTTTAGTAAATATGGTCATTGTGAAAGATGTTATAAAGCATAAGGAAAATCCTAAGCACTCATCTCCTTATAAATTTCTCTAGTTTATGAACTATGAAAAGAAATTTGTAATTTTGACTTTTTTAATAAAATGAGTTATTGATTTAATAAAATGAGTTGAGTTATTATGAGTTTTGGAATTGAAGTTTACAATTATTTAAAATTTATGTTGCAATGTTACCGATGTAATATATATCTAATATTGGTTTAAGAATTGGTTTCATTTTCATGGAAATTTTATCATAAATTCAACATGAGTAATATTATGATGAAATTGGTCATTTTCCTATAATATAACATATATTAGACCTCAAATAATCCAAGTGGATATTGGTGGCCACCCGCTAATTCCACTTGGATCCCCTCTAGTGCTTCTTTCAGTTCTTTCAGTTTCCTTAATTATAGCACAGTTTACTATTTTTAGCAGTTTTTCGGGTCCTAGACTTCTGGAGCCGTTTTGAGGCCCTAAACGACGTTTTTTGGGAATCTACCGCCAGTGATTTTTTTGTCTAAAAATTGTCTTTATTGTCGTAGTCCTCAGAGAGATCTTTCCAACGGGCTATCATGTGCGTCAAACGGAGATAATACGACCAATTCGCGACCCCGGGAAGTTGATGTACCAACTTACCCAAAAAAACGGGGCCCACAATTTGGCGTTTCATCTTCCAGGGTTAGGTTTTGGAATGTGAAGGGTTTTTCCATTGTTTCTCAACAATAAATAGGCCTTCGAGCCTCATTGTAACACAGTTCAGAGGCATGTAGCCACACATCTCTTCTCAAAGATAAGCTACCATAGCCCTAGCTGGTTTATTTCCATTTTCTGGTTGTAAGCACATTTCAGTATTTTCCATTAATGAAATGAAGTATTATTTCCGCTGCATCTTTGTGTTTATGGTTATCTCTGTAATTTTTTGCGTTCCTGTTTAAATCCAGATCATCAACTTACCTTTATGAAAAGTAAGATAGATTGTATGAATCAAATATGTGTTACAAAGTTAAATATCATAAAACCTAATATACATTCCTAGCTTCAACATTAAGGGAGATGCAACCCTTATTCATGAATATAAGAGAGTACTTTAAGTTCCACAATGAGGAAGGTAAACTAGTAAAACACTCTACCTATACTATGTTAAAAATGGTTGAAGGTATGCTTAATATTCTAGGAAGGATCTTCATTAACAAAAATTCATCTCTTGTGAGATTAAGAACCTATATTTAAGGGATATAAAAAATACATAATAATCTTTCATCACTTGAATGTTAGTTTACACCCTTAGCTCATGACAAAAGTAAAGAACCATGCAAATAATTCCTTTACAAGGTATTGTAAGAGAGCAAAAGAAATCTGACTCTCAAACATAAACTAAGATAATTAATCGTCAAAGTACCCACAATCAATAGGAGTGAAGAGGATAGTAACATAATGAATCATCAAAGTACTCACAATCAATAGGATTGAAGAGGATAATAAAGGTAATCAACCATTCAAACGTATGACCCAAAGCTAAAAATATGGAGCAGTTTCTCGCTCAATTTTTAGGATGAAGGCTAATTAATGAAAATACACATAAAAAAATAAATAAATAAATTGTTATTGGAGACTCAAAAATGTTAATGTGAACATTAAGAAAACACCAATAGAAAAGTCAAGGTGGCCTTTCAAGAACCATTCTCAGAATCAACAAAGAGGTAATGCTATTTTAAAAACTTGAATATTATGATGTCCTTAGAGAAATTAATGAAAAGGGTGATATCTTAAGAAATGTAGCTCCTAGGATAGAACATGGGATCGTCAGAGAGAATCAAGGCCAACAAATACTTTTAATACCTTAATTAAATGATGAAGAGAAAAATAAATAAATAAAAATTAAGGACATTAATCCTCACACCCCTATTAATCATGAGATAATTAATGCAGTAGTGAAAGCATACATGTTGAATGGTTGGATAATTTTCTCACATGCTCATTCACTTGTAGTGGAGGGATATGGGTGATACTTTAGAAAATGTGATGTAAGGTTGGGCATTTAATGAATCACCTATCCAATTAATTCTTAGTGTATCCTTTATAGAAACTTTGGTATTTTGTTTTAGGGAAGAGTTTATATATCTATGACGGAATTTCATATTTGAAAATTTCTTTGAGATATATATTAATTTTACGGTTGTTGGTTGCTTCATCTTCACGGTTAGGAGATATATTTTCTATGTTTTGAGCACATCCTTCATGTTGGATCAGTCACAATGTTAATTACATGAATCAGACCATGCTAGGTGCACTTATTGTATCCCTGGGATAATAGATTTGTACCAGGTGAGTTATATTTATGTTTTGTCACTCTGTAAAGTCAGTGGTGTTTGGAGAGTGTGGGATGTTTTTGGTTGGTTTATGAAGAAACAATTACCAATGAACCTAGGTCAAAAGCATGAAGGAAATTGTTCTTGGTATCAAGTTTCAAAAATTAAAAGACAAATTAGGATTCAAAAATTTCCTTTATCTAGAAAACAAATATATCATTGTAGAAATAGCAAATAAAAGATCAATGGAGAATAAGATAACTTTACTTGTGGAAATAGTGCATCACAAAAGCCAAGAGAAATATATAGTTGACAAGGAATGCACCATGCTCCTAAACATAATTAGTGAATTAATGAGTCATTGGAATATGGATTAGTCAAAAGTACACCTATGAATTGGTTCATCAGACAACAAGGAAGAAAAACTTGTTCAACAACACCTTTTTAATATGAAACTAAATTTGATTGGTCAAACTTTTGTCAATACTAATCCAAGTTTTTTTTTTATCTTTTTAGTACATTTATATATGTATTTTAATTTATCTATTTAATTAAGTTTCTATTTTAGGACATAGCCATATAGGGGTATAACTCTGAATGATAAAGCCGAAATTTTGAGTTTGCATAGATTCTTTTTTGAAGAATGTATATTTAAGATGCTATAGTATACTAACCAATACATTGTAACAATTTTGCTAATACATATTTTCATTCGACTACCCACATGTCACTTCATGCACAAGTACATGTAGATATTAAATAAACATATACTATTTAGACTTTTATATAAGCTTCAAAATTACAATTCTAACAAGGTTAATAGCTACAATGCATCATAGCCCCTTCCACTACCACTAATTAATTGATTAAGGCAATTTGGAGTCCATGTTTTGTCATTTTTCAAAAGTGCTCCGTTTCCATAATCATCTCCATAATCAACCATTATTTCTGCCTCCACCCACGCTTCATCCACACATCTGCACTTTGCACAATGAAAGCCACCTCTGCAAAACTCCCACCTTCACACATGCTTCCTCCAAACAATGTGAGCCAACTCCACACAAATTTCACTATTTCTTCCTTGATACATCAATGATAGCTGAAAATGAAAATGGAAATGACGGTTCTATGTGATGACAAAGTTAAAGCATGATACTTTCATTATGTGGAGGAAGCTTCCCCCGCACAATGAAAGCTTTCATTGTAAGCTCCACACAACAAAATATCCACACAAGCAAGCTCCTCATAATGAAATATCAACACAAGAAAGCTCTGCACAATGAAACATTGATTCCTACGACTCATTCTTCCTTTCAAGCCTCCATTAAATGATTATAATCATAAAAAAAAGTGTATTCTCCACATGCACTTCGACAAGTCAAATATTTAATTATTAAATAAATATTTAAAACTTTGATAGAATTTTATATACGTGCAAAGGAAATATGTATATATAGAGTCTAGCACGAGTTCTTTAAATTCTTATTTGCTTTAAGAAAAGAAAATGTACATGTGTATAACTAAATTAATTACAAACATTAATTTAACATTGATTATTGCAAAATGAAATATGGATTTTTTCACAACTCTTTGAAAAAGAAAACCCATCTCTTAATGTATTATGAGATTATGCTTTCAACTTCAGCAAAGTAATTTGTTCTATCATAAGTCCCTCTTGTTTTTAGAAATTGATAAAATTTATTATTAAATAAATTTGATTTGGTCATAATTAATGTTTCATTGTGCAAAGCTTTCTTTGCATGAATCTTTCATTGTTCAGAGGAAGCTTCCTTTTCACAATGAAAACTTTCATTATAAGCTCCACGAAATGAAAGCTCCGCGTAAGGAAACTCCACACGAAGAAACATTGATCGATGTAACTTTGATTTTGTTGCATGCATTCATAAATGACAATGAATTTTCTTTCATAATAATGTTAATTGTTTTTAGCAATTGATAAAATTTATTATTAAATAACTTTGATTTTGTCATAAAGTTAAATTAATTTAATTTATATTTATGATTTTTTGGTTTATAGTTTTTTAAAGAAATCTTTCATTGTGTGGAGGATAAAATTTATTATTCAATAAATTTGATTTGGTCATAAAGTTAAATTAATTTAATTTATATTTATAGATTTTTAAGTGGAGGTTTTCTTGTGTGGAGATTTCATTGTGTGAAGTGAGCTGCCTCTACACAATGAAAACTTTCTCTAAAAGCTCCACACAAGGAAGCTCCCCACAATGAAACATTCATCCCTACAACTATGGCTTCCCTATATGCATTCATAAATGAAATGATTTTTTTTTTTGTAATAATTGTTATAGGACATTTTATCACATCTGGTCAATATGCATACAAACTAGGTCAATCAACATCCATGAACACCTTGTAATCATCCCAAGACAATGCCCTAAGTATGACTCTACCAAATCCCTGATTTTCTGATCTTGACTAGTTCATTCTAGTGATTTTAAGACCCAGTGCACCCTGAGCCTTTATGGACCTACATTAAACAACAAGTTTCTCAATTATTCACTTGCTTTGATCAACAACAGGTTGTCCCTTATTGGGCGTGCATTGATTCTAGAAATTCAGGAAAAAAAATATCATGAAGCTTCCTCTTCTTGAAGCTTCTAGGAGTTGTTACGACCATTTACCTTGGATAAGAACTTAAAATCCTATTTGATCCTGCGTTGGATATTTCACCTCTTATCCCTTGAGCTCATCCTCCCATCAAGAGTGGATCTCAAGCCTAGATTGGTAAATGGATAAGAATTTGTAAACTACCATCCTCTCTTATATATTTACTGCCATCCACAAGTTAGAGGTTGGATTTTGGAGACTAATAATACCCTTACGCTGCTACTTTGATCATATGAGAGTTATCATTCCCATGCATTATGGTGACCTTGAGGTGTGCATTGTGGCAAGGAAGGAGAAGTCATCTTGGGGAGAAATCTACAAGATCAACTTCCAGCTTTGATTGTAAACTCTCTCTCTTTCATATTAATAGAAAGAGTATACTATTTTTCTATGTGTGTCATATTATATTTACATTCATATATTTTAAAGCTATGTTGATCCATTGAATAAACCAATTGGATAATGTTACATAGATGTTGTATATATTTGGCTCGTGTTGATTATTTGTGCAAGTTCTAATTATAGCAATCAAAGCTACATTTGGAGCTTACAAGGCAAGAGGAGAGAAGAGCTTGTGACAAATCATAAGTAAGCATCTTTCCATTCTCCAATTTCTCTAAGGAGAACTTTATAATATTTGCTTTCTATTGGTCTAGACTAGACCACTAGGTCTAGAGAATATACTTCTGTCTGCAGTCGTAGATTCTGTATAACAAATTGGTGATTCCACTGGGGATTGATTCATTCCCTTAGTGGTTTCCTTGACTTTATCCCTTTTTACACCTCTTGAACAATCCGCTAGTGCCTCACTCAATTTGAATTGACCCTAGGAATACCTTTCATTGAGCCGCATTTGATTTTTTGTGTCGAAAACTCTATTTTCCTTGATCAATACCCCCCCCCCACCCCTGGTCTGCTAAAAGAGAATTGGAGAGCACCCTAACCTTCTCTGTACCTGTGTTGTAGAGAAATGGTAGCCTCTTTGCAACTATGTTGATCCCTATTTCATGCAAAAAAATTCCTCTTCATGATTTTATCTCTGATTAACATGGTTCTAGTTGGTCCTCCTTGTGTCACTGAGCGTGTTTATCTCTCTCAGAAGCCTTCATCTTGTTTGCTTTGGTTTTGAGTGCCTTTGATAAGAATTTGTTTAGATTTTTCTTTTTTCTTGTTATTAGATCATTATCAAACCGATTGCTTGATCATTGGGTTGCTTGAAGGAATTGGTGTTTTAGTCATCTTTTGAAAAGTGGTTTTTATCAGGGATTAGGTGAATATCTTAGTTTTCATATGAAAATCAAGTGGAATTGAAAAGAAAAATCTTCTACATTGTGCATTGCATCTAGGGTTTTGTGAGTGGAATTGTAATTAGAAACAATTGCATTAGGGGAATTGATTAACAATCTTGTTTGTTACAACTTGTATGCTACATATTCTTTGTTTTCTTCCTTCCCATATATAGATTTTCAAGTCTCATTTTATCATGCTAGCTTGCATTTTCGGATATCCAGGTGATATTCGTGGTGAGCCTTGAAACCAAAACTTAACTCAAGGTAAACTCTAAAATTTATTTAATCAACCTAATGATAAGTTTTAACATTAACGCAAACATCTATAGGTCTAGTCTAGAGATGTGTTCTGACATCTATAAATATAGGAGCTATTGGTTTTTTCTAACGTTGCATTCCAGGGGTGATATCTCGTTCCATGTACAAAAGTGTATCAAACCGTTCTCCATGTACCTCCAAGTATATTGGATGGAACTCCATGCACGAAAAGTATATGGGAACGCTCTCATCCTATGTTTACGCATTAGACAACCCTAACAAGGACTACACTTCCATGTACTGTCGAGTATATTTTGGAAGTCCACCATAGTTTCTATCCTCGCCATAGGTAACTGAGTCAACCACCTTGTACATTGTGATACACTGAACACAACAATTGGGGATATTGTCAGCCCGTACGTAAATCCTTGGTTCTCCAAGGTTGTATATTGCAATTCACAGTTGCTTGGTAAAAAATTTTGCCTAGTTTACCCTCTTTGATTTATTTTTTGTGTTAATTGTTAAAATTTATTAATGAAACATGGAAGAACAAAACCCTTTACCCCATCATTCATGTAGAATGAAAAATAAGCCTCCTCTTCCACCTGAGAAAACTCCTGACCGCAGTCATAAGCATAAGAAAACATAAAATACTGAATCTAGTACTTTAGGAGATATTAGTTATGGTCCTCCATCTGAGATAGATCCATCAAAATCATATTTTCCTATGAGTACAGAGCCTGATATTACCTCTCCATTGGTTGGTCAATCAAACACAGTTGAAACCGAAGCACCTGCAATCTCTTTACCTGAGGTTATTGAAAATGGCTTTACTGAATCAGAAACAACTCAACTTGATGTTATACAACCTAACGTACCTCAACTATCTACGCATATTACTTTAGGACTTTCTCATTCTCTTTCTCTGTCTCAGACACAATCCCAAACTATATATCTTAGACCTGACGATGAACAACTTCAACCTAGTCTTGTGAGTATCGAAGAGATTCCACGGGAAGAGCCTCAACCCTCCTCTTCCATTTGAGAAGGGGCCCATTTGTATCAAGCCCATCCTTTTCCTTCTCCTCATACTTCATCTCAACCTATTTTGTCTAATTATTTTCCTTTCAAGTCACCTTTGAGTTTCCCTTGGAAATCTTCTTTGGGACAGATACCCATGGACGAATTTTCCACAGTTTCTCCATCTCTATATACTACCATGGCCGCAAAAACGTAAGTTACAACCTCATCCATGTTTTTAATGACACTAGAGGCACATTTGTATGGTGGCCCGTCCATCCTACCTGGTTACCAATCTTTGTCTAGTACCTTCTCTGGTGTAGCATATAGTACATGGACCTCTCCCATGACATACACACCTAAAATTCTGTCTGGCACTTCTTTAATGAGCATTACATATTTTGCTCCTCCTCCTTCATCTATACCTACAGTGCAACAGCAAAATGGCCCTTATGTTAGTGGGCATGATTATCTACAACAACCCAATCCAACTCCTATTGGGTAGCCCTCCTCCTAGGGGGTAGTTACCTCTATGTTGTCCTCCTCCTTCAATAGGGGTCAACCTATTGTAGGTTCATTTCCATCTCCTCAAGTTAGTGCTCAACCTCAAATGAGTCCTCTATATTTAGGAATGGCTGCTAATGTTTGAAAACCTGTTATGCCTATCCAACCTGGTTCAATTGTGGCTTCATGTCTAGCTTCTCAACTTTTTCCACCTACATCTTAGATTTCTATTCAACAATTGTTGGCTTCAGGGGCTTAGACCCAGGTTCTAAGTTAGTTTGCACTAACCAGCAAAACCCTATACTACCGGCCCTTCTAGTAACGATCAGCATAGCGCAGACCGCAGTTTCACCCCAGGCAATATTGGGGGATGCTAGAACCAGGTTTCTACATCTATAGGGGATATGTAGTGTGGTTGTAGGGTTTCTTCCAGTTTAATTCTTAATTCGACTTTCGTGAACCATTAACCTTATTTTTGTGGTCGTAGAGTGTTTTTCTACTTAACAGACTTGTAATCTGTGCTTAACTAGTCCAACATGTATTATTCATCATATAAAACAGTGTTTGAACCTTTGTGATGCAACTACAAAAGAAATATACAAAAGAGGACCCTAATTATGCATAAATAAAGAAACTATGTGAACATATAAAATACATAGATCCGTTCCAAATTCTTCTTTATTATCTCAAATCTTCATAGATACAATCTTTTTGACCCTGCACAGGGAGCTGCAGGGGCCTGCCCACACAGCTGTAGACTTACCAAGGTCTCTGTGCACACATCTGTAGGAGCCTTCCCCTTCACGCAAAAGAATGATATATCAATTTCAGACTCAAAACCATAACATAACATGCCTTTGACTTACTAAGTTGACTCTTTATATAGTTTTTTTTCACTTACAATACCATGGTTCGCAAGCCACGGGCGGAGCTCAAAGTAGTCTAATTTATCCCATCCCCATACCAAATAAGGGGCTTTGACCCACCCTAAAGCCCCTTTGACTCCTAGAACTTTGCGCGAATCATGCTTCGCTCCTCAAATTACGGAGACTTTACATGACTTTAGACAAAACTTAGACCTAGGGGACCCCTACCCAACAACAACCCATATCTCAACCTGTCCAAAATCAAATGAATGTGAGCCAACATTTACAGGTTGTACTTTTAACTCAACCTATTCGCTAGTATCTAGCACATCTCAAGCCATGTATACCCAACCTCTTCAAGGGAACTTACAATCACAACAGTTTGGGCAAGCCATTCCTCAAACTCAAATGGGTCAAAATGTGTATGGTATGGGACAAACACAATCAAAATTGAATCCACCTTATGTTGGGATGATGAAAAATACCATAGCGAAAAAATACCCACCTATCAAGGTATCCCTCAAATGCCTTACGGTCAGCAAGTCCAAACTCAACCATTTCAACCTTTGCAAGGTTATCCTGGAGCTAGACAACAGGTTTATACATATAATGGTTATCAAAATCCTCCCTATCCTGGGATACAAATACCTATTGCTCAAGCTATCCCATCTTATCTAGGATACCCTCCACCATACCTCAATAGGAAGTTTTGATTTGTAGCAACTCTCAAATTGTCGAATTTGACTAGGCTCACTAATGATCCCATTGCTCATTCTCCTTGGTGGCTAGTTATTCCTACCAAGTTTCCTTCTTATATTCCTAAATTCAATGGAAATCATAAAGAATACCCATCCATGCACATGATGACTTATCATTTGTGGTGTTTTTCAAACTCCCTCAACGTTGATTTTGTTCGTTTGTGTCTTTTCCAACGGACACTCACTCCTACGACAACTAAATGGTACATTGAATTACCTCGAGATTCATATGATAACTTTAGCACCTTGGCCACTACATTTCTAACACGTTTCTAGTTAGCCATTAGATATGAAACTAGAACATAGCACTTAACCAATTTCAAACAATCTAATTCCATTCATATCTCTTATCATATTCATGAGTGGTGATGCCATCATCATTTGGTTAAAACTTGTGTTCCTGACCAATTGTTAGTTGAATGGTTCATTAAGTCTCTATTTCCATCTATCACGGAAGATGTTCCCAAGGGTATATTCATAACCAAAGAGAAGGTGATTTCTCATGCCTAGTACTTGGAACTCATCTATACCCAAACTAGGATGCTTTATGATAAGATACCAAATGCTTTGTGACCTATCAATACTATTTCTTGAACTCTTGGTAAATAATCACATGTTGCTGATGGCGTGATTGGTTCTACCAGTGAGCAGTCGATTATTAAACCATCTGGTTCAACTCTTGCTTCACTTCTAAAATCCCTCCTTCCACTCCTATGACTTCTACTTCCAAGATCAATGTCGTTCAATCATCTAAAGGAAAATATCCACAACCAAGAAGCAATAAGAAATGAAAAGGTAAGAAGAAGAAAGACAATGCTCCTGAGGATAAACAAAATAATCAATCTCCTGAAGGAAAGTAGAAACCTCATTAACCATGTTTCATATGTAATGAGGAACATTTCACTTATGATTGTCTACACTGGGTGGAGGTGAATCAATTCCTTAAATCATTTGCTACACACGTTGCATTGAAAAACCCATTTCCAAATCAGGAGACCAATATGGTTTCCCATGACCCCACTTCCTCTAACTCGGTTTTGATGTTTTCCTCTACTAAGCACATAAATGATGTCATGGTGGCTACCTTAAGTAAATACTTCGGTAATGTGAATCCTTTGAATGGTTAGGATACTAATCAACCTACTAATTCGACCACATCTCCATCAAATCCTACTCCAAATGTCGTACCTACTAAACTAACGATTAAGCCTCCACGGGAATTATCCATAAATTGACATTCAAACCTTGCGCAAGAGCTACTTAAAATTATAACATATTTGAAGATATGACTTAGGCTCCATCAAATATGTCAACTCTTGAGGTTTTGAAAAATTTCCCCACTAAAAAGAAGGCTTTGCTTTTGGAAATTAGATGTATTGATCCTTCAGATTCCAACCTAGTAGTTTTTAACCATGAGAACTATACGCCTTGACTTCTGGCTCAATTAGATTTCATGATCCAAGTTGTTGTTGGTGGTAACAATATCGATCATTCCATTGTGGATGCATGGGCCTCAACCTATATTATGTTCATGTCTTGCTAGAAGGCTATTGGTTCTCCCCAATTAAGTCAGTCACCAACCACTCTAAAAGCTTTTGATGGAAGAATTTATACAATGTGTGAGATTTTGAATTCTCTACAAGTAGAATTAGGTGGCAAGACTATATCCATAGAAGTTGAAGTTATCTATGGACCTCTAGATTATAATCTTCTACTTGGCCCTATGCGGGTCTATGCCATGATTTCAGTTGTTTCCACATATTTTAGAATGATCACTTTTCCTCATAAAGGTGATATCGTAGCCATCGATCAACTCACTTTCTTAGTCTCTGACTCTTAAGTTACTAGAAGTGTCCCTCTCATGGGGGAATCCCCACACCCAAATCAGTATGTTGGGGTTGGACTGCTTAAGGATTCCTCTCTCATGGGAACCTTTTCGCTTCCTCCTCCCTCACTACCCAAAAAATCTACTTCAGTTGCCTATATTAATATGATATCTTTTTGTACTTCTCTAGTTGATCCATGGGTAGTACCATATCAATCTAATATCGACATGTTTGATGATCATATGCCACTCAACCCCATTGAGCTTGATTATGAAGCCATCTATTCAGCTTGCATGGCCTATTCTAATCCTACTTTGATCAAATGGGTTGATTGTTCTTTAGATTATGGTACATCGTCTAATCTTTTCTCTCGTACATTTTTTATTGATGAGAGCATCATGGAGATCATGATGCCAAATGATGCACCATGGGACGATCATCATCATCATTCCTCCTTCCCAGATTCCTTCAAGGACAATCTTAATGGACTTTATCGACCCAATATCGTTGAGTTATCTACAAATTTTTCATCCATCTATGATGTCGATTCTGAGAATAACTTGTCGAACATTGAAGAGGATATCCCTCTCTACATTCCAATTAAATCTGACATTGCTGAAAATCTACATATCAGTGCGTCTTGCTCTGTCGATGAGGTCAAGACTTATAAAGCCCTATTCTAGGAATTTCGAGATGTTTTTTCTTGGTCTTATGAAGAAACGCTTGGTATCAATGTGAACATTTTTGTGCATGAAATTAAAGCGTATCCAGTTACTAAACTAGTTCAACAAGGCCTTTTCCCTATTCATATCAAGAAGGCTGCCACAATCAAAGATGAAATTTAAAAACTTTTACGTGCTGGTTTCATATATCCTATACCTTTAACTGACTAGGTATCTAATATTGTTCCTGTCATGAAGAAATAGGGAACAATCTGTGTGTATGTCGATTATCGGGACATCAATCATGCTTGTTAGAAGGACAATTATCCCACCCCTTTCATTTACTAGATTGTTGATGATTGTGTCAGTTGTGAATTTTTTTCATTTATGGATGGTTTCTATGGCTATAATCAAATCAACATTCTCCCAGTGGATCAACATAAAACTACATTCATTTGTCCTTGGGGCACATTTGCGTATAGAAAAATGCCTTTCGGATTAAAGAATTTAGGGGCTACATTTTAGAGGGAAATGAATTATGACTTACACGAGATCAAACATATTGTGCAACCTTATTTGGATGATTTTCTTGCTCATTCAAGTTGATCACCCGATGCATATTAATGACATATTTTTACGATGTAGACATTATAACATTCGAATCAGTCCACATAAATGTGTGTTTTGTGTAAGCTCCAATCATCTTCTTGGTTTTGTTGTATAAAAACAAGGAATTCATATTGATCCCTTGAATGTTCAAGTGATCATTAATCTGTCTGCTCCTTCTTCCCTCCTTCAACTTCAACAATTGCAAGGGAAGGCTAACTTTCTTCAAAGGTTCATTCCCAACTACCCTAAACTAACCAAAGGATTTACTCGCTTGTTAAAGAAAGAGATTCACTTCCATTAGGACGATGTTTCTCAAAAAGTGTTCAATGCATTGAAATATTTACTGATTTGCACATCCTTGTTATATCCCCTGTATTACCAATGCAATTATTTTTGTACCTCACCATGTAGTTACTACCATTGCTATGTTATTGGTTCAGGAGGATGATGTAGGAACTAAACATCCTATTTATTACTTGATTCATAATCTCAATGATACCAAATTCAAGTACACCTATGTCGAAGAGTTAGCTTTGGTGGATGTCCAAGTTGTCTAGATATTTCACCATTACATATTTCTCCACAAAACTATGGTTGTTTTAGATTGCAACCTCATGACATAAATCTTATCACAATATTTGTTGGGGTCAAATACTCTAAGTGGATTTTAATCCTACAAGAGTTCAATTAGGAATTCATCAAATCCAAGTTGAAGAAATCCTTAGTTTTTGTTGAGTTAATTTTCGACCTTCCGAATTATGAAACTGAAACAACATCTAGAAATTATATTCCAGATGAGTCATTGTTTTTGATCTCGTCATCTGACGCATGGTATGGAGACATTATCATATATCTCTAGAACAAGACTTTCTGGTTCGACACCACTTGCTTTGTCTAGCAACGTATCTGATATCAAGCCAAAAATTATATTATAATCGACGACACTCTTTATCGCCATGGTATCGATAAGGTTTTTTGAGTATGCCTCACCCATGAGGAAGCCGACAAAGTATTAAATGAATTCCATTCTAGAGCATGTGGTGGCAATTTGTCTGGTTATGCCACCGCATAGAAGATCCTATGTGCTGGTTACTTTTGGCCCACCATATTTTGCGATTGTGTCCTCACCATCCAAAAGTGTCATACATGCCAAATATATGATCATAAGATCCATGCTCCGCCCACTCCTTTGCATCTTGTTATCACCATTGGTCTTTTGTGAAATGGGGCATTAATTTCATGACATGTAACCCTCACTCAACTAGGGGGAATGACTATATCATCATGGCGATTTATTATTTTACCAAGTGGGCTGAGGCAATGTCTATATACAATAATACCAACAAAGCAACTACTCTATTTTTATTTAACCATGTCATTGCGCAATTTGGTGTTCCACAAGCTATAGTCACGAACCATGGAAAACATTTTCGCAATCACATGATGTCCAAACAGACTGCAAAGCAAGGAATTTCCCATGAAAGTTCCACTCCCTACTACCCTAAGGAAAATGGGCAAATTGATGCAATTAATAAAGTTCTTAAAATGATGCTTCAACATATAAAAGGGGTACCTAAATCAGTCTGACATCTTATTCTTTATGAAACCTTGTGGGTGTACCGAATCTCTATTAGGATTTCTATTGGGTTCACATCATTCAAATTGGTTTACGGTCTGGAAGAAATCCTTCTAATTAAATGTGAAATTCCATCCCTCAAACTTGTTTTCGGACTCCTCCCCACCACTTCCATGGAAGAGGAACATCTATTACATCTGAAGTTCTTAGATGAAACCCAACATGATGCCACAATGGCTAATGAAGCATATAAGAAACATATCAGGGTGCAATATGACAAGAGTGCCAAGCATCGTGTTTTCTTGGAAGGAGACCTTATTTTATTATACGATCAATAGTCCGATAAATTAGGATTAGGGAAGTTCAAGCCAATGTGGTTGGGTCCATATATTGTCAAACATGTTCTTGCTAAAAGGGCCTACGAGCTAGTTGATTATGATGGAGTTCCCTTGGTGCAACCTAGGTACGAGTTGAACCTTAAGAAATACTATGCTTGAGTTTTTGTGTAGTGCAGTATGTATATACCATATATAGGTGTGATTGAGTGTGTTCCCTTCATAGTTTCCTAGGTGTCTGTTAATCATGTTTACATTTGGTTTGTAGATGTCGACATCCCTCAAACCATACGTTAGTTATGCTGATGGTGCTAGTTGTATTACTTAGAACCTCTCTTCTGCATCTTGGGCTATATATGATCCAAATGGAAAGTTAGTGAGTTTACAAGGTATTTATATCAATCACTCTATGAATAACATCATTGAGTATAGTGCAGTGATCAAACTGTTGTCTAATGTTATTTCCCATGGTATCCATTTTATAATTATCATACTCTAATCACAAATTGTAGTACTACAATTGACTAATGTCTATTCGGTTAGAATTCCAACTATGTTTCACATATTCATGAAGGTTCGCCTTTGTAAATATTTTTTTATTTCATCCAGTATCAACATATTTCTAGAAATCTAGATACATTGACAGATGCATTGGCTAGTCATGTTTTAGATAAACAATTGTGACACATGTAGATTAACTCAATACACATCACATCACATTGAAAGGAATAATAGAACCATACAAAACATTGAAGAAACACACACACACACTTATATATATCAAAGTTTTGGTTTTACAAAATTTGTGCCCGAGACACATGTGGCCACATGACCTAAAATATACATGTAGTCAAAATATGGCTATAGGTCTCCTAGTATACTAATCATAGTGCTCATGGTAGCATGCCATAATGCGAGCCATCTTGCACAGTACCCCACTGATATGACCAGGAATGGCGACAGTGTGTCGCTGCAATCTCATAGGGAGCTGGTCGACCCTAGTCTCAGCTAAGCTATGGGTTAATCCCTCCATATGACACTCAACCTTTGCTAGGGTATTGACCAAATTAAGAGCATGTCGTACCTCTCGCCATGATGCAACTACCTATACTATTGTTGGTGCATGTTGTGGGTCTTCTGCATGATGAAGATAAGAAGATCCCATAGGTCGAATGGGTCTAATATCTGCATGTGTAAAAACCAATAGTTTAGTCTCGGATAAATAAAAAATCACAAAAAATTGTAAAATTTAAAAACGAAAAATGATAAAAAAAAATGTTTTATCTATGGCACCCCATCGCTCATCATCAGGAAGCACAATCTCCGCGTCTCTATGGAAATCCATTCCTGCATATGTATAGTCTTCTATCATAATGAGATGCATGTGCATCCAACTCAAGAAGACAAATGTGAAACTCATTGATGACGAACCTACATGTATTGAGATGAGATCCCCCAATATCCTCATCTGTTGGACTCTCAGATTTGCGGGATCAAGCACGATATGTTGTGGCCTAAGCAATGGAATCCGCTCTAAAGAAAAAGAAACCAAAATTGAACCATAGCCAAAATTCTTTAACCATCCATGTTTTACCTTAGCCGGGTGTTATTTCATGTTTACCAGTACCCCTTCACTCTAGTTGAATGCTATCATCTCCAAACATTCTAGAGCATATTGCGTATGTGACTTAATCACCACATGAAGAGATGTACTGTAGGCCAACTTGGAAATAATGGACATGATCATTCTTAAAGGAAAACATACTACATCCTTGATGTTAATTTTTCCATCCTTAGTCGGTTGGGATCTTGGTTGACAATGTGCATTGATGTAATCTTTGATTGTTTCTCCACCACTTCGTGAACCAAATAAAGAGATGGAGGGACCTCGCTTTGATAGACCAGTCAATAAATATATATCTTCTACTTCTATATCTAGTGTATTTGTACCAAATATGAATGATTTCACTTAAACATACCATGCACATACAAGATACATCAATAATTCCTTCTGCTACATCATACCAGGAAGCCAAAAGAGTTTTAAGAGTCCACAATCTCTTAAAGCCTGGATTGTGGCAGGATATTAGCTACAATCAAATATTGTTCTTCATGTTCTCTTTCCCTCCATATCAAAGCCATTTTGTTCCAATATACACTTGAAATGTCACAAGAAGGATCATTAGAATTAATTTCATGCAAAAAAACCAGGGAATTTTGAGGTAGAGAAGCAAAACAAAGTCGCGAATTATGCCTAATGCACCCTCTTAAGGGTAGACAGTGCATTCCAATGCTATCCCTAGTGAATTTTTCCCTTTTTTAGTGCACCTTTGACTTTCTAGGGGTGCGTTGAACCTAGGGTGAGGAATTAGAGCCCCGGGTCCTCAAAAACTTGAAAAATGTGCATGAAATCACAAAATGGAACCATAAAAGGGAAGATAAAGGTTCTAGCTCCTACTTGGAAGTGAAAACACTTGAAATTATCCACTGGATTTTTTGCAATCATTTGCAGTATATTGGGGGGAAAAACACTCAGAACTCCCTCTCCAAGAGGTAAATGTGAAATGGTAAAAATGAGTTAACTTTTTCCTATTTTATGGTCATTTTCATCATTAAATTATTAATTTGTTAATTTTTTGACCTAAATATGATTCATTTTTATCATGAAAATGTATATTTAATATTTTGGTGGTATTTTGAGCAGGATGATAGTTGTTTTAATAGATTTAACGTTGTCTAGATTAAAATAGGTCATTTTGACCAGGGACGATACTTTTATCACTTTTTTGCGCTTTATTAACTTATGAAAAAGGAACCCCCTGGAGTCCTCTTTCAACTCTTTTCAGACTCCTTAAACATGAAAATATTGTTGAGCACTTGTCTTTTCGAACTCATTAAAGTAAATGAAAATACATCTACTTAGTATAACTTTAACTCTTTTCCGAACTAAGTTAGACTATATATGAAAAATGAATACCTTAGTTGAACATGGCTAAGAGGTTCTCTTGAGTGTTGTTTTCTGCCTTTTCGGACTCAAGAGACTACTGACAAAAAGAAACCTTTGGGGTTTTTTTTTTGCATATTTTTCAAACTCTCTAAACATGAAAAAGGAGCTGAGTTATACCTTTGTTGGACTCATTAAAACATCAAATAACGATGGCCTCATCAAACATGACGGGATCAAACCAATCCTTCTCAAGGTTCATTAAACATAGAGGGAGGGAAATCCACTTGGATTTTAGTTCATCACACCATTCAAAGCCTCTGTTTTTTGTTTTGGGTCAATGCTACCAACTCCATTCAATATCACCGATGTTTTCAAGAGAAGTCATATATGTTACGACACTCTTAAGCCTTTATTCCATGTTTGTAGTTCCTGAACCAGTTCATCGATATCATTCTGTCTCAAATCATGATACCCATTTCGTTTCATTAATGGGGGATACTTAAGGCTCCCTTGCAACGAGTCGCTTCCTATTGCCATCATATCATTATCTAGGAAGTTGAATTAGAAACTCCTTTTTCAGTACCTTGGGACATGTATACATTAATTTAAATTTTCTTTACTCTCAGCGACAATTTTTCATCATTGATATTTGACTGACAGATTTTGTGTGGCGTTTGACTTCAACTCATTTATTCGCACCATACGAATTGTACTGCTTTACCTTGAGAGCCATAAAAATCATCAGTTGATTCTCTCATATCTGTTAATGACTTACATCATTAGCCAATAATCAAATTGTGTCTTCCATGTTCAACTCAAACTCCTTTATTCACATGGTTAGACTCGTACATTGGACGATCGAATGAATGAAATAGAAGACCCCAAAGCTATTTTCATCCATCTGGGCTGTGATTTCAGGATTAATGCAAGATTACAAAGCATGGTGGCTATGTTCATACAGTGATTCAATCATGGATACACACTTCATCATTAGTGGATATGAATTCTTGATCATTGTACATGTAATGTTAGCTTATTTGCTGAGCATGGGTACACCTCCCTCAGTAAAGTTATCATGATGAAATTCATTGTAACAGATGATGATCCAACTAGTTTTTCTTGATCTAAACTTGTCACAAGGTAAAGCACTTCAATCATCAACCACCATTTCTGACTTTGTGCTTTAGAGGGCAAGTTGTTATATGCCATTTTGTTACATCTGGTCAATAGGCCTACAAACTAGATCAATCAACATCCATGAACACCTTATCATCATCCCTACACATATCCCTAAGCATGACTATCTCAAATCCTTGAGTTTCTGACCTTGACGGCTTCATTCTAGTGATTTTAAAGCCTAGCGCAACATGGCCCTTTAGGGACCTACGTTCAACAACAGGTTTCTTAGTTTCTCACTTGCTTTGATTAGCAGCAAATTGTTCCTTGTTGGGAGTGCGCTGATTCTAGAAATTTAGGAAAAATAAAAAGAATCTCGAAGCTTCCTATTCCAAAAGCTTTTGGGATTTGTTATAACCATTTACCTTGGATAAGAAATTTGAATCCTATCTGATCCCATCTTGGATATTTTACCTCTTATCCCTTAAACTCATCCTCCCATCAAGAGTGGATCTCAAGCCTAGATTGGTAAATGGATAAGAATTCCTAAATTACCATCATCTCTTATACATTTACTGCCATCCACAAGCTAGAGGTTGGCTTTTGGAGACTAATAATACTCTTATTATGTTGCTTTGATCATAATAGAGTTATCATTCCCATGCATTAGGGTGACCTTGAGGTGTTCATTGTGGCAAGGAAGGACAAGTCAAATTGGGGAGATCTCTACAAGATCAACTTCCACTTTTGATTGTAAACTCTCTCCCTTTCATATTAATACAAAGAGTATACTATTTTCCTATATGTGTTATGTTATGTTTACATCATATATTTCAATGCTATGTTGATCCATTAAACATAGCCATTAGATAATGCTACATAGATGTCACAGATCTTTGTCTTGTGTTGATTGTTTGTGGAGGTTCTAATTATAGTGATCAGAGCTACTTTTGGAGGTTACAAGCCAAGAGGATAGAAGAGTTTTCGACGGATCATAAGTAAGCATCTTTCCATTCTCTAATTTCTCTAAGGAGAACTTTATAATCTTTTCTTTCTGTTGTTCTAGACCAGGCCACTAGGTCCAGGGAAGATACTTTTGTCGCAGTCGTAGATTCCGTATAACAATAATATTAATTGTTTTTAGCAATTGATAAAAAAATTATTAAAAAAATTTGATTTGGTCATAAAGTTAAATTAATTTAATTTATATTTATGATATTTAGGTCTATACTTTTTTAATGAAAGATTTCATTGTGTAGAGGATAAATTTTTTTATTAAATAAATTTGATTTGGTCATAAAGTTAAACTAACTTAATTTATATTCATATTTATGAATGATAGGTTTATCGCTTTTTAAGCGAAGCTTCCCTTGTGTAGAAGAAGCTTCTTTTGCACAATGAAATATTTCATTGTAAACTCCACACAAGGAAGCTCCACACAATGAAACATTGATCCCTGCAATTGTGGCTTCTCTACATGCATTCACAAATGACACTAAATTTGATTTAATAATAATATTAATTATTTTTAGCAATTGATAAAAAAAATATGTTGCACTACATTAAATTAGTTTAATCTATATTTATGATTTTTAGGTTTATAGTTTTTTAATGAAAACTTTCATTGTGGCAAGATAAAATATATTTTTAAATAAATTTGATTTGTTCATAAAGTTAATTTTATTTTATTTATATTTATGATTTTTAGGTTTATAGTTTTTAAGCAGAGCTTTCCTTGTGTAGAGCTTTCATTGTGTAGAAG
Source organism: Pinus taeda (assembly GCA_000404065.3). Classification (NCBI taxonomy): domain Eukaryota; kingdom Viridiplantae; phylum Streptophyta; class Pinopsida; order Pinales; family Pinaceae; genus Pinus; species Pinus taeda. The sequence continues at coordinate 175,711 of APFE030982707.1, forward strand.
AAACTTCCTCTGCACAATGAAAGATTTCATTATATGTTCCGCATAAGGAAGCTCCACAGAATGAAACATTGATCTTGACAACTCTGGCTTCCATGCATGCATTCATTGATGACACCGAATTTTCTTTCATAATGATATTAATTGCCTTTAGAAATTGATAATAAAAAAATTGTTATACTACATTAAATTAAATTGATTTATATTTATGATTTTTAGGTTTATAATTTTTAATGAAATCTTTTATTGTCTAGAGGATAAAATTTATTATTAAATAAATTTGATTTGGTAATAAAGTTAAATTAATTTAATTTATATTTATGATTTTTAGGTTCATTATGTGGAAGAAACTTCCTTTGCACGATGAAAGTTTTCATTATAAGCTTTGCACATTGAAACATTCATCCCTGCAACTCTGGCTTCCCTACATGCATTCATAAATGACACTAAATTTGATTTCATTATAATAATAATTGTTTGTAGAAATTGATAAAAGTTTATGATACACTACATTGAATTAATTTAATTTATATTTATAATTCTTAGGTTTATTGTTTTTTAATGAAAGCTTTCATTGCACGAAGGGTAAAATTCATTATTAAATAACACTGATTTGGTCATAAAGTTAAATTAATTTAATTTATATTTATGATTTTTAGGTTTATAAATTTTTAAGTAGAACTTTCCTTGTTTGGAGCTTTCACTGTGCAATGAAACTTCCTCTACACAATGAAAGCTTTCATTGTAAGCTCCACATAATGAATAATTGATCCCTGCAACTATGGCTTCCCTACATGTATTCATAAATCACATTGTATTTGTTTTTGTTTTAATATTAATTGGTTTTAACAATTGATAAAATGTTTCTGTGACACTATGTCAAATTAATTTAATTTATATTTATGATTTTTATGTTATAGTTTTTTAACTAAATCTTTTGTTGTGATAAAATTTATTTATAACTAACTCTGATTTGATTATAAAGTTGAATTAGATTAATTGAAATATATGATATTTAGGTTTCTAGTTTTTTAAGTGGAGCTTTCACTGCGCGGAGGAAAATTCCATTGCACAATGAAAGCTTTAATGATTAACTAATCCTCCGGGATTACATTAGTAATTAGTAATTAGTTGTTAGTTTTGATTTTTTTGTTAATAAGTTATTAAGAAATTTTTATCTCGAATCTACCTTACATTTGTATAAATAAAGTTCTCATCATGAATGCAATCAATTTTCCATTGTGAATTTTATTGATGAGCCTGTTTATAGTGGTATCAAAGTACCATTGAGATTATAAAATCCATGCCTATTGAGTTTGTTTTTTTTTAGGATGTGCCACTATTTGAAGTTTATAGAGGGAAGAATGTACAAGTTTCATAAAATGCATTTTAAGGAGCGCATTTCTTGCAAGCACATAAGATAAAGGCTATAGGTCCACTAGAAACCAAGTTAAAAGCAACCAAGGTAAAAGTGATTACCCACTAGTAAGTATTATTATTGGCACAATCTATAGTGAATAAATAATATTGAATATTAACGAAACTTTGAAGTGTTTTTTTGGAAGTGAATTATTAAATATTTTTAGTGGAAGATTTCATTCCATATTTGGCATTTGAATTTAATCCACATATCATTGGAAAGTAGAGAATGCTTCAAGGCTCATGAAAGTGAAAGTAGAAAAAAATATTTATAGAGTTTTTTTGACAAGTATTTGTAAAAATTAAATGAACATGGGCAAAAAAGAAATTTCCCAGAATATGAGACTACAAGTAAGGTGAATACATTTCCTATATATTTTATATTACTTCCAGAAACAACATCTTTGTGTGGAAGCAAGTAGAGCAAGAAAGATGAAAGTGAACAGAAAAGGAAATAGAGAAACATGAAAGCTAATAGGAGAAAAAGTTGGTGAGTATCAAGTGAATGGAAATTGTATGAAATTGTGATTAAAGAAAATATTTTTCATTTATTTTATCAATTAAGTTAAAGAAAAATAAAATGGTTAAAGAAAAGTGAAATCAGAAAGTAAAAGTAAAAGTGAGTAATTGTGATATTAATTAGCTTGGAGTTAAAAGTGGTGGAAATATTTTAAGATAAGTTTTTTTTTTTTTTTGAATTGAAATAAGCTTATATAGTTGAAGAGAAGAGAAAAAGTTGGTGAGTATAAAGTGAATGGAAATTGTATGAAAATGTGATTAAAGAAAATATTTCTCATTTTTTTTATAAATTAAATTAAAGAAAAAAATGGTTTAAGAAAAGTGAAATGAGAAAGTAAAAGTAAAAGTGACTAATTGTGAAATTAATTAACTTGGAGTTAAAAGTAGTGGAAATATTCCAAGACAAGTTTGTTTTTATTTTGAGACAATGAGGCTTGAATCTAACTCTTCACTCAGTTATTTTTCAAGCCCACCATAAAAAAATAAGCCAATTTTTATTTAAAATGAAAGGAGAAAGGGACTTATCTTTTTCTTCTTTAGATAATATTGCAGATAATTCATATTTTCAAAAGGATTTGTTTGGATGCAAACAATCATGAATTCATTGGCATCAATAGTTGGATTTGGGCTTAGTGGAAAGGAGAATGATCAGTAATAGATTAGAAATCTTAAATAGCATTTATTTTTAACGATTTGTGAGAAGGATTCTGTTAGGGAAAGAAAGACAGAGATGACAAATAAATTGCACTAGAGCTACTTAATGATGAAAAACGTGTACTCTGGGAGGCAAAAGACAAGAAGGCATATGCGTTAATTATTGCATCAATGATAGAGGAGGTAAGAAGATATGTTGTTTCTTGTGATACTGCATTTGAAGCATTACAAAAGTTGAAGGAATTTTATGATTCACATTCAGAACTTGATAGTATTCCATTGTTATTGAGATTGTTTAATTTGGAGATGAAAGATAATGATCATTTGAAGATGGTCTCTAAAATAAAAGCTATTTTTCATGACATAAAAGCCATTGGTGTTGAAGTAGATTTGCAATTTACTACCTCTATTAAAGTTCTCTACCCTATCTATTCAACCTTTTTGGAATCTCTCCAACCTAGTGGGTAGTTAAAAGACATTACATTTGATAAAATAGTGAACAAAATATGTGGGAGAGAAAAGGCCTTTGGGAAGAAAAAAATCTAACGTAGAAACTTTGTGCCTTGCACAAAAATATTAGAAGTTTCATGGTGAAACTTCTAGAGGTTGTGGTAGAAGAAATTATTTGGGGTGGCGGGGAGGACGGAAATAATCAGGGATATAGACAACAAAATGATAAAAAATAAATTTGATTTGGAAAGATAAGTCACAAGAATTTGAAACTTTTAAAACTTTTCATTCGATGATCAGAAATGAAACTCAACTAAACATTTGAATTCTCAGAACTGATAATGATGGTGAATATACTTGTAATTGTTTTGACAATTATTTTAAGGACAATGGCATAAAACATCAAACTACAATACCTTACAATCCACAACAGAATGATGTTGCAGAGTGTATGAATAGGGTAACACTTAATATAGTTAGATCCATGATGTTTTTTAAGAATGTTGAGTTGATGTTTTGGGGAGAAGTAGTGCTTAGTGCAACTTATATTTGCAATCGTTTTCCTTATTATATCATCAATAATAAGTATCCTTATGAAATGTGGTATAATCATCTTCCTGTTGTTCAATATTTTAGAGTCTTTGGTTCTCCATGCTATGCATTGATTCCTAAACATTAGTGCAAATAGTTGGGTGCCAAGAGTTTCAAATGTATTTTCTTTGGATATTCTGCTACTTCCAAAGCTTATAGGTCATATGATTAAGAGAAAATGAAATTTATTCTTTCCATAGATGTTATTTTTCTTGAATGTGATAAAGATAATTCCACTGTTGATAGAAAACTAACTCATTTGAAGGAATTTTCATCCGAAAAGTTTTATTTTGAATCTAATAATGATGTTCCACATACGAAAGGGGAAGTATGTTTCCATTGTGGATCAGTCTATGGTTCTTCCATCTTTGTATCATGAGAATGATACTGCTGAAGAAAATTTGGATGATAGTAATGGTTCTGCAGGATAAAAATTTCTCTTGAAGAGCCTGTTATTGAGCTTGATTTTCAAGATGAGAAACCATCACAACCACTTCAACAACCTTTACGAAGATCCACACATGTTCAAAGATTTCCAAGTAATTATGATTACTTTAAAACAATAATTTATTCAAAAGGTGATGTTACTTTGAGTTCAAGTAACATTTCTCATGACTTTGAATTAAATCATTCTACAATTAGTGAACCCAATTGTTTTGAAGAAGCTATTAGTTGTGATGAATGAAATGATGCAATGAAAAAGGAGTATGATGTACTTATTAAGAATGGAACTTGGAGGTTAGTGGATCCTCCTGCTGGTGTCAAACCTAGTGGTTGCAAATGGGTGTATAAGATCAGGTATAAGGCAATTGGTTCACTTGATAAATATTAGGTAATGCTTGTAGGAAAAGGCTACGCTCAGAAGGAAGGTGTTGACTACACAGAGACATTTTCTTCTACAACAAAATGGGGCACAATTAGAAGTCTTTTTTCTCTTGTAGCTCAAAATAGCTGGAAAATACACCATATGGATGTAAAAACAATGTTTTTGAATGGAGATTTGAAGGTATGTTTATATGTTTCATCCAAAAAGTTTTACAGTCAAAGGCAAAGAGAAAAATTTATGTAAGTTAGTGAAGGTTTTGTATGGACTGAAACAGGCATCTTGCGCATGGTATGAAAAATTAACTGAACACCTTCTCAAGTAAAATTATAAGTTATTTGATCTGGATGATGGAACCTTTTTTGTTAAAAAATTTGGAAAGTCGGTTGTATATTTGGTTGTCTATGTAGATGATTTGATGATTACATAAAATAATTATGACTATATAGCGTTCGTTAAAAGAGATTTAATGAATTTTTTTGACATGAAAAAATTGGGTTTATTGCATTATTATGTAGGGATTGAAGTTGATCAAAAACCCAAATACATTTTTCTTTCTCAGAAGAAGTATATTGAAGAACTATTGGATAAATTTGGGATGCAAGATTATAACCCTTTTGCTACTCCAATGGAGCAAAATTTGTAGCTTACTTCCACTGAAAGAAGTATGTTTGAAGATCAAACAAAGTACGTACAACTTGTTGGAAGTTTGAATTTTATAACTACTACTCAACTTGGCATAGCTTTTGTTGTAGGTGTACTTTCCAGGTTCATGCATCAACCATGTGAAGGTCATTGGAAAGCAACAAAGCGAGTGCTTAAGTATTTGAAAGGAACTTGAACATATGTCATCAAATATTCCAAAGTTGTATATTTCCATCTCACCAACTATTCATGTTCTGGTTTTGATGGAGATAAGGTGAATGAGTTCCCTACTTCTGGTTATTTGATGAATCTTGGATCAACAACCATCAGTTGCAGATCACACAAGCAATCCATTATTGTTGATTCTACCACTGAATCTGAATATGTTGCAACAACTCAAGCTATAAAAAAAACATTTGGCTTCGCAAAATACTTGAAGACTTGCAAGAAAAAAAAAAAGACTTCAACTCCAATACTTATTGACAACTCTTCTGCAATTCATTGGCCAAGAATCACAAGTTTCATGATCGAAGAAAACATATTAACACCAAATATCACTTGATTCGACACTATGTAGAGCCCAAAGTCATTCATCTGACACATCGTCCTACTTCAAAGTAGATCACAAATATCTTCACCAAAGCACTAGTATGTGAAAAGTTTAGATTTTTACTCGGCATGTTAGATGTCCCTTTGGATTAAGGGAGGAATGTTAACTAATCCTTAAGGATTACATTTGTACATTAGTAATCAGTTGTTAGTTTTTATTTTTCTGTTAATAAGTTATCAATATGGTTTTATTTCGAACTTATCTTACATTTGTATAAATGAAGTTCTCATCATGAATGCAATCAATTTTTCATTGTGGAGTTTATTCGGAGGCATGTCTACATTCATTGTAAGCTCCACACAATGAAAGCTCTGTAGATGGAAGCTTCGCACAATGAAATATTGATAAGCTATGATTTACATGCATGCATTTATAAATGACGCTAAATTTTTATGATAATAATATTAATTATTTTTAACAATTAATATAATTTATTATTAAATACATTTGATTTGGTTACAAAGTTAAATTAAATTAATTTATATTTATGATTTTTAGGTTTACAATATTTTAATGGAACCTTTCATTATACAGATGAAGCTTTATATCCACAATGAAAGTTTTCATTGAAAGTTCCACACAAGGAAAGCTCACACAATGAAACAGATTGATACAATTATGGTTCTTAGTTTTCTAAGTGAAAACTTCTTCTTCCTCCACACCTTCATGCTACACACAATGTATCAATTTTTTGGAGATTTGTTCCACTGCCTACGTAAAGGACCTGTAACTACATCAATTCTGGCATCATTGGGCAAAACAATAGCATAAAATTATCAATGTCAGCGTTAGTGTTAGTGTCAGAGAACTCACTGACAAAATGACCACTCATAAAATTAGCTTTTTTTAATTTTAAAATCAATGACAAATATCGAAAATAAAATGGCTTCCACTAGGGGAATTATGTCGCCAAACCAATCAAAAAATAGAATTAAGATTGCTAGAAAATTAAAAAATTATTTTTGAATTCATGAGAAAATAAGAATATTTAGCATTTTCTCAAAAAATTGATCAAAATTACAAAAACTCGGCAAAATAATAATAAATCAACCCAGTTTCAGACAAATACTATAGTCCCTTCCAAGCAAAGCAACGACTAAAAAATATAAGTGATTTCATTCAAATTAAAACCAACATAATTATTTTTGCTTTAACATTGTTTACACACATTAATTTATAAAAAAATATGCTTGTGGAATTTATTTTAAAATTTTGATAGCACTAAAATTTTCCTTATTTAAATTTAATTTCTTTTTTAGAAATAATAAAATTTGTTCTCATGTTTAATTATTTATAAAATTGAAAAATTATAATTATTTTAATTGTGATATTATTTATAAAAATTATTAAAATATATTTTTATTTTCTCATAAAAATAAAATTTATTTAAAAATTTTATTTATTTCAAATTTTCTATATTAAATTAACTATACGTTTAAATTTAAATAAATATTAAAAAAGTATATATCTGCTAAATTTATTTATTTCTATTTATTTTAAAATATTTTCAAAAATAGTAATAATAAATATTTACTATTAATATTTCACATTATCTTAATTTTTCATTTATATATATATGAAATGATTGTTTTTATTTTACACCTTGGAGTGTTTGAAATTTTCCATATATATTATTATGAAAAATTATAATTAATATAATGTATTTAATACTTTTTATGTTGAGAAGTATTATTGGAATTTAGTATGAAAGATATGGTTGTAATCTATTTAAATAAGAGTAAAATATTTAAATAGCTAAGTAATATGGGAACAAAATATATAAATAAAATTTATAAAAAAAATAATAATAGAAAGGTATAATACTATTAAATTAAAAATACAATAAAATATAAAAATAATAAAAACATAAATTTATTAAGCCAAAGTTTTTTGGGTAGAAAATTACATTAAGAGAATTTTTGGGCCAATGCTTTTAGAACCAACTTTTAAAACTATTAAATTCAATTTATTGTATTGTAATTTTGTTTAGATTTTGTTAATAAATTATAAACAAAATTTTCTCCCAAAAAAATCATAAAATACATATCACATTCAAATAAATTTAGATTGATTTATTACAATTTATATTTTAAAAT